>JACEIK010006975.1:33260-44710 GCA_018107945.1 Datura stramonium
ATATATATATTTATAAAACAAGCCATAAGTTTTCGTTTTAAGTAAACATGTCTGATTGTTTATACCTGCTAAGTACTTCTTACATAATATTAGACTAAGTACAATCAGTCATATATCTCATGTTTTCAATTAAGCTAGCATACTCTATTTTCTTTATACCACAAGTTTCACAACAATTTTAATTAAACGGAGTTTCAAAGCGCGTACAATCAATAAAATTTTACTTTACAATTTTTCAACACAATACAACTTGTCAAGAAAAATTTCATCATATGTTTTATGATATTTTTCATTTCAAGAATGAAATTTATCTCACCCAAATATTTCATGTCAAAATGGCTACTCAATATATTTTTATACTTTCTTTGTTAACATACTAGAGCAAAAATTCTCATATACAACTAATAACATGTGAATTATTTCAAGATTAATATATGCACTTGTAACACTTTTTTAAAGCATTGTCAAATATGCAAAAATTATATTTTTCATGATAAAAAATTTTCTCATTTGATCAACCCCACTATTTTGAGAATTTAAATACCAATTTACAATCATGAGAAGTAGTGTCACTTTATTCATGATAAATTTTAGGTAGTTCTTTTTACACCTTTTCTTCGCTTGAGTTAAGTAGGTAGAATATACTTTACCTTTTCAACTTCTTAAGAGATCTAATGATGTTGAGATTTCCAATCTTGATATTCATAATTTTTCAAATTATAACAAGAATGAAATCTCCTTAAAATCATTGATGAATATATTATAAATTACAATTGAAGTAGAAAGAACAAAAAATAAAAAATAAAAAATATGTAGGTTGAGGCGCAGATATTTTACTCTCTTAAGGAGATTCAAGTTCAGTGCGATATAATCTTTACTGATCTAGCAGTAATACTCTTGACCTGTTTCTTTCAGGATATAATAACCTAACAATGTCGTATGACTTAAATAGCTCTAGATTAGTTGAAGAGTTCAAATCTCCATCAAAAGAACACCTTTCTTCAACATAAAACTACTCTCTTTTGTATAGTGAATAAGCTAAAGACTTAGAATATATTTCCTTGTCTCAACTCTCTCTTTCACTATACTAACTTCAATATATGCTATAATATTTTTTCACACTTCTTATATTTCTCATATATCTTGTACATCAACACAAAAATTCTCATTTTACAACTCATGAAAGAAACACCTCTATATATAAGTGTGAGAATTCTTCCTAGATTAAATAACAAAGCAGTGGGTTAATAATAATGTAGAGCATGGTTGGTGATGTGTAATTAGTGGTATATTATGATATTAATAGTTACATATANATTATTTAATCCACTTTATAGACACTAATATGCAATGCACTTTAATATTTTTAATAATAAAGTTATTTTAATCCAACAATAAATTATTCTTTCATCACTATTTAACAAGCTATTATCATCAGCGAACCCAAACAAATCATACATGGTTTGACTTACATTATTGGAATTAAGAAATCCTTCATCACTTTCTCCTCCTATTTTCTTTCACTCCAATGAAGAACGAAGAAATTTGGACAAAAAAGTAAAAGAGTAATAATTTGAAAAATGATATTCAACATAAAATGCATATATTTAGTTGATATTTAGTTTTCATATATGTTCTTATATCGTCATTTGATTACAATTATAATCATTTCGTGCTTGTTATGTGTGTTTTTTATGTAGAAATGATGGTTGAGTTAATATGCGTGTTTGAAGCTAAAATGACTACTTTGAAACTTCAAAATCTGAGTAGAAGTCCTAAAAAATTAACCAAGACCGAGTTCGGGGTTCATAGACCAATTAGTCATGTTAAAAAGAAATAAAATTGAGAATGCAACAACAAAGAATGCGTGATGCGGTGCACGCTATATCGAATTTGTAATGAAAGAAGATGGCTAAAAAGTTAGGGTTGCTGAAAATTTGTCCACACGCGATGCAGCCACACTAAGAGGCCCGCATCACGCCATGCAACATTCTTAATTTAAGAATACTTTAGTCAAAAAATTCTTTATACATGGTATAATTATATCAATAACTCATGTAGAAAGAGACACTCAATTTTGGAGTCTTCACTTCTAACCTAAGGAGGTAAACACTGATTTTTGGGGAGGCAAAAATGGAGCAAAAGCGACTGGAATTCAACCTAAAGTTTCAACCACTTCTATTTTTCTTACTTGTTTAGTATGAAAATCTATGATATGTTCTTAAGCACTTCTATGAGTAGCTAGATTCTTTTTCTAGGATGTTGATAGAAGTACTTATTAGATGAACTCATGATTTTGCTTAATTATGATTGAGTCATTCTTGTTATCTATATTTGTTCGGCTACGCATTGATTATAGTTAATTGAAGGGTCATTGATTAACAGTGTCATTATATCTTTTTTTTTTTAGAGAGATTATGAGAATAGATGTTAGTTGAGCAATGTCATTGCGCGGCATTAAGAGATTAACGACTAAGATTATCTCTATTTGTTTTGTTAAAAAAAACTAAAAATAAATAAATTACATCTGGAAACCATGGGGGCTTCATGATGGTTATTTTTATGGTGTGTCATCTCAATATTATGTTTTGGAATATACGTGATATATGTGGCGTTCATGATAGTCACTTTTATGGTTATGCTTATTTGTCTTGTCCTTTCCCAAGCCCCTATTATGATGAGTCGTCTTTCATTTGTGAATTTAATAAAAGAAATTAAGTGAAGGATATTGATTGGAAACATAAGGCTGATGTGAAAGAGATTAAGGATATGGTAAAGTGACGGCTGAAAAAAGGTTGTGACAACCAACTATGAATATAAAGGCATGATAAAACTATTTGCAATTTTAAAGGTCGAGTGAGTCAATTGGTTGAAACTTTCAATGCTCAGCAAGCTAACATGGTGGATAATAGCCATAAACGAAATAATGTATTAAAAAAAATTAATACCTTAATTGAGGAGTTAAGGATTGAAATTCCAATGGATGAGCCAACAATTGAATGACTATCATCTAGTCAAAAGGTATTTGATGATGTAGATGTTGAAGAAGTGGTATTAGAGTCAATCAAAGACATGGAAGATACAATTTTAGATGACTCTAGTATGTGTCATGAAGAAGAAGTTGACAAACCTATAATTTTTTAATGTGAGCGTATAAGACCTCATACTAAACACTTCTCTATATTGTGTACAGATGGTGAAATGAGAATGGATCCTTATGAGTATGAAATAAGGCCAAGAGAAGAGGTAGATGGGGCTTATATTCTAAAATTTTTAATGCCGCCTAGGCAAAATGACACTCCTTATTTGAAGATCAAAAAGTGTGAAATACGATATTGGATCTTCATCTTACAAGATTATATACCACCCTCACATGATCATAGTGATAATAGTGAATCATAACTTTAGATCAATTCATAAACTCGAGATGGAGGCAAAAAAAATAGTTCACATTGTACCACGACGTTAAATCAGGCGCTTATTGGGAGGCAATCCAACTTTATTATTTTCTTCTCTATATGTATGTGTGTGTGTGTGTATATATTTATATATTTACCTATTCATTTTATTTTCATATAGTGTTGTTTTTATTTTAATTTGTAGGAGCATAAAAAATGAAGTCATTTATAGTATGCAAAAGCGAACGGGATGGTCAGAACTAAGTGAGGGATTCTGGCATAAAGGACCATGCCTGGGAGAAGTCTAAGTACCCCATGAACCATTATTTCTTTGACATTTGACTTTCAGGGAGTTTCTTATATACTCTTTTGTTATGTATAACGTGCATTAAGGGTAATGTACAATTTTAAGTGTGAGTAAAGAGAATGCTCCTTGTTCAGTCCTCATAGTAATTAATAATCTCTCAGTTTTTCTTTATGTATCTATTCTTTTTTTAGGGGGTCCTTGAACTGAATTTTATTTTTTTGGAATAGTTTGTATTTTGTTGCATGCAGAATTAAAAATAACGACGATGGATGGTTGATGATCGTCCTGAGGAATATAGTCGTTAGGTAGTAGGTTGATGACAATAAAGTTGTTTGAATATTAGATGCTCGGGTTAGGTTTAATATTGATGGAATGACCTCTTTTGAGACACCTACACTTAATTGTCTGACTTTTACATAATTGTATTGACTTAATAAGTATTATGTTGAATTCTTGTTGTTGTTATTTGCTTAACCGAAAGTCGATATAAATTCATCTTGAGTCTAACATATATCATATGTGTGTGATATGAATTTGTTGATATTTCATGCCACCATATTGATGTCTAGACTTCCTCGTGTGTGTCTAAAGCAAAATGAAGAATGTTGAGGCTAGGAGATGATATGACATTTCTTTGACTAAACATACTTTTAGCCTTCTCTTTATTTATCCATATGTAATATCCCTAGTCACCCCCCTTTGAGCCTTTAGCCTATTATTTTGATAACCACATCTTAAGATAAAACCCTTCGTTCTTATTGACCTTAAATTTGAGTCCAGAATTTCTAAAACACTTTGGTATAAATGAGCGCTTGAATGAAGTTTGGAAACTGAAAAAAAAAGGCTAGTTGAGGATTTATACTTTGGAAAAAGACTAAGGGTGCAAGTGTTATAATAGATGTTGTTAGTTAGGAGTGGAAAAGAAAAAAAATTGAAAATATATCCTATAAGAAAAAATGGCTCATTGCTAATGACCTGTGGTAATGTACTTAAAAGAGATGGAAAAAATAAAGAAAATCAAGTGTGAGAAGAAAACGTGAAGAGTGAGTTAGTTGAAGAGCGCACCAAAAAAGTGTAAGAAATTGTGATGTATTAAAGTGCTTAGAGAGGATAGTCACTATTTTATCAAAATAATTTTTACCCATCCCTTAGTTTACATTGCAACCCGTTAAGTCCTATTTGATCTTGAATTCGAAATTCTTATATTAGTAGAGTATTTACATTAAGGATAAGCTTGTGAATCATCACACATGAGAGTGAGTGCGATTTGATATTTATGCCTAGGCATGTGTTGATTATGCTCTTTTGAGCAAATGTTGGGGCAACTCTCTTGTTGGTGAGGACATGTAGTTGTCAAAAGATAGGTGAAGTATCCGATCTAGTTGTTAAGATTACACATAAGTTTTTTTGCCAATGTCTATATATATTAAATCAGTTTTTGATGTTAGGATGTTTATAAGAGGTTGTTGATAAATTTGAGCTTGATATTTAATGTTTGAAACATAACATGTATGATAATTTGCATAAATGGTCAATTTAGTATTAGCCCTAGTAGACCTGTTTAAATCAACATATGTTTTTCAATGACACCTTTGGAGAGGGGATATCGATTAGTTCATACTCAAGGATGAGAAAGAGTTCAAGTGTAAGATCTTGATATTAGTATAAATGCATACATTTAGCAGACATTTAGTCCTCAAATGTGTTTTTTCTTCGTCATGTGATTACCATTATAGTCATTTTGTGCTTATTATATGTGTTTTTTTGTGTAAGAATGATGTTTAAGCTAATGAGAATGCTTAGAGCTAAAATGACTGTTTTGGAGCTTCAAAGTTTGAGTTGAAGTCCAAAAAACATAATCAAGATCAACTTCGGGTTCAAGGACCAATTGGATATATAAAAAGAAAAGAAATTGAGAATGCACAACAACAGAGCATTCGTGACACGACCATGCTACATAGCACGCACCGCACCAGCTTTGCAATGAAGGAAGATGACATGACCCAAATAGGCGGGTCGTGCAGGCACCTACATCGCCTCTAACTCGATAGAAAAACCCCTTTTTGAACATCACATAAAATACCAAAATTTCTCATTTATTTACATAAATCAACAATGTTAAATTTTATAATAAGAATCCTAAAAAACCCATGACTTTCTCAAAGTCTAGTCTAGATAGGTACAAGAGCTCTACTTGAAATACTGACAAATAAAATGACATAGCTTCACTCGCGGAAGAAATGCTAAAGTTGATGCTGAATATGCCGCGTCAATCATGAAATTTCAAATCTGCCATAACCTACACCCAAAAAGGTATAGCAAGAGTAGTATCAGTACACCACACATACTGGTAGGCATCATTAGCCAACTACAATTAGTTTACGCAATAACATAAAATTAATATGTAATAAATAATTCAGTTTTTAAACAACCACTCAATAATTTATCAATCAAATTCCTTACCCTTCATTTACCCTAGTTATTTAACAATATATCCATACTTTTCTACCCAAATTAGCCATAAAGGATGGCCTACACACTGTTTATGCCTTGATACAGCGGTAACCTGATCGTTCTCGCGATCTCGCCGCAATTGAATTCTATTGCTGCATCGGTATTACTCTAGGCAGTAACTCGACTTTGCTGACAACCTTACTTCTTGCCAACACCTCATCAATTACACAAAACTATAACAATATAAACTCAACTAAATATACACTTTACCACTTTTCATCTTTCACAATTATTCATTATATTCCCCCTTTCACGAAACATTCTCACAGTCAGAGTTAACCCAACAACCACACATAAATCACATTTACTTGATAATTTTGAATACACATTAACTTATTCACAAACAAATTCATCAAAACACGCATGCTTATAATATAAATAAGACACAATTATGCAGTAGATCATATGCACGCTAAACACACAGTAAATAGACTTATAATCATTAATTCATCTCATAGGATGTCAGTACACGTATCGGTGTCATACCTGTTACAAAACTCTGTCACCCAGCCATATGTATATCATAACATACTTGTATTGATCTCTGTGACATAACCGTATGTATATTATAATGTACCTGTACTGATCTCTGTCACAATCATGCCATCGGTAATGTACCGAGTACACGCCTCCATCACATCATTGTACACATATGCCAAAGGGTCTTATGTTTACTCTTTTGATCATGACCTGCAGGGGACTCTAGAAATTCATGTATTGTACACCTAGCCATATGAACACCATATCGCACCTGTATATGTACTCTTACATGTACACCCAGCCATATAAACATCATATCATACCTGTCTGTGTACTCATACCATATTGCTCGCCCAAATACTTACCTCGGGCACGAGCCAGTCATATCCAAGTACTCACACACATATTAATCCGTTTGTTTGGATGCTCACCTCGGACACGAGCCTCTCATCTTAGGATAAGAACTTATTATCCAACTTTCATCAATATATCCAATATTCTTATCAATCAGTCACCTCATATGACAACTCAGGGTGATATGTCAACCAACATTCATCAGCATAACTTATTGTGCATTTCATTCAGTCCACTCATAGGACAATTCAGAACGATATGTAAATCAATAATCATCAGCATAATTCAATATGCTATTAATTTAATCAACATGCATGACCCCACATAAGTACACATTGATTATTACAATTGCACTTAATTTTTACAACAACAAAACACATTTATTCATCTTGGGGTTCATTCATAAAACACAACTAAATCATCATTACCTCCATCACAATTAGCATTCAAAGATCAATTAATCATATTGTCAATCCACACAGATATACACCATTATATAAAATCTAACTTCTCGTAACCATAACCTTCTATCTTTTTAGTTATGTATCAATTAATCAAGTCTTGCATCATCTATGACAATAAAAACACACAAGGTAACCTTCACAATTCATCGATTCAACCTTTCCTACCCTCTCACATAAGGATCTATCAAATAAATAGGTTCTTTAAATATTGATCAAAATATTGTTCATATTAGTCATTATTTCAAGTCAACTTACTTGGGCTCATCATCATCCCTTTATCATATTTATTCACAAAAAAAATTCATTATTGCACAATAATTATTTCAATGCAATCCAGATTTTGTTACTCAACCCTGCTACTATGGTTTCTCACAAACACCCATTCTTCTCTTACCTCGAATTCATTTTAAGCTAGTTGATTTATACTATCAGCCTTACATTTTCGTTCATAATAATTAAATTGCATCATTTATCTCATACAATAAAAGTAGGTCTGATCACCTTACTTCTTCCCTTTATTCATACTATTACGATCATTCTCCAAAGATTATACCATCAAGATTACACCACCAAAATATACAATCAAGAGAAACTACAATCATATGTCATCAAAACTTACTAGCCAGAACATCACCGTAGGGTGTTTTATCAAGAACATCATATCATAGTATCATGTCAAGAACATCACGTCAAGATTACACCCACATTATTAGCTATCAACTTGGTTTCACTTGTCCATGTGTTCTCGTACTTAGGATTAACCTGTTACACCTCGTAAAAATGTATTGGCTAGTAGGTGCATGCGTGGGTTGTGACGAGTAAATTTTTTTTATTGCATGTGGGAAAAGTCCCGAAAATGGGCTCGGAGAAGACCGGCACGCATTGGGCCAGCACGACGCACTGCTCAGTGCGGCGCGCCAGGCCGGCTGGCGCCTTGGGAGGCGGGTTCGCCAAGGCCAGTTCCGCTATGGGGGGCACGGTGCGGGAGCCCTTTTGGTGCATTGAGAAGCACGAGGCACACCCCATCCATCGCCCTGAAGTGTAAATATATGTTTCCCTCTTTCATTTAAAACATTTCAAAAAGTGAACCACGGCCAGAGAGAGAGGAAAACGTAAAATTCGATCATTTTTCTTCTGATTACGCTACCAAACGCCCTCCAAATTTAAATTAACTTCAGGTATCGAGTTCTAAACTTGCAAGGAGTATTACTATGGAGTTATTTTCTAGGAATTTTCCCAGAAAATCGTAACCCCGTCGAGTAAAAGTTGTCAGAATTGCTCCAAACTGATTCCTAAATGATCATAGGCATCAAGTAAACATTTCTCCCTTCTGAACCCTCAAGAAATTATAAGTTTTTGGCCATATTTCACGTATTTGAATTATAGTTGCTATTAATATCAAAAGTTATCCTTTTACGCTGAATTTGGTAATGGAATTCGTCTCTTTCTCCCAATATAATGGTTAAAGCTGAAAAGAGCGGACGAATCCAAGTTGAAACTCGTCGGTTATTCAGGAAACGACAGTTGAGGTATGTAAGGCTTAACCCTCGGCAAGTTATTCTCATCGTACAATATACGACTTATGTTCTCGAATAGAAATAACGGTCCCAGATGCTGCTGATCGTTGCTACCAGTAGATTGCGATTAGACATGTTGTAATTAGTTGTTGCTTGTATATAAAAATCAGCTATGTTGTGATTAGCTGCTATTTAGTAGATTATGGTTATATATGTTGTGGCTAGCTGCTAGAAAATGTATATAGATTATACCGCATATCCCTCGTCGAAAAAGAACATGTTAAGTGTGATACGCGCTAGGAGCGTCGTAGAAACTCTTCCATCCTCCAGTTCATTGTATTAGTAGAATAGTATGTTTTATTGTCAGTCCTAGACCTTAGAAGTTCGTGAGCAGTTATCGGGCCTAAGTTAGTAAGTTGAATAACATAGGTACAGCTAGGCGATTTAACTACCAGTTTGGCGCCTGTATTGTCAAGAAAGCAAGCCTGGACGCCATTGGCGTATCCTCACGCCCCAGGCCTAGAAATTTAGATAGGAAGGCCATATTTTAGAGTCAGTAGCCTAGGGTTGTCTAGTGAACTGAGTAACAGCCTGCCATCTAATTAGCTATTACCAGTAATTGTCAATCCTAGTTGACTTAGCATTTATCATACAGGTCACCCAGGAAGCCAGCCTAGTCGTCCAGGTCAAATAGACCCGTGGGTACCCTAAGGAAGGGGACCTTATCAGCAGTTAGAGGTCGGGCCATCGCCCCAACCGGTTCTTATAAGATACTCAGGTACAGATTGTCGGGAGTGGCTAAGTCTATATAAATTTTTCTATAAGGTTAAGAATCGCCCATAAAAATAATATAAGATTTTAGTAGACCAAGATAAGGTCTAAGGGACTAGTACCACATTAGTACAGCACTACCCACAAGCTAAGAATGTCCATAAGCTTCTTGTGAGGATTAGGGGTCGATCGCTCAAAAGCATGTTTGGCCAGTAGAAGCCCTACAGTTGTTCTAAGCAGAGGAACTAAGTAATGAGTCATCCGCGACCCCATAGTTGTTTATGAATTATAGTTGTCCGGGCAGGACATTCAGTGTTATGTTAGACCACTCCAGATCTCGCCCTATCCACTAGACCATTATAGATCATGATCACTACCAGGATCCTCTGATCAAATACGGGTGCACGTTGTGCCTGCTATTAGCCTTACAGACTATCCTAGGGGGGAGCAGCGGTAGCGTTAGGCCCAGAAGGCCAGATATGCCTTTTGAGTGGCTAGATTGAGATTTCAGTATGTCACCTTGGTTGGGGTTGCCCTCACTCAGGAGCCTTCCATGACCACCCCAGGGTTACTAGCTGTGTCGTTGCCCATTAGGGGCTAGATAACATCGCTCCAAGGAGCGATATACCGTCCGTGAAGTACAAGGATGAGGTCTGAGGGCCTTATACAGTCCATTCCATGGCTGGATTATTTTTAAGTCATATCGGTACCACACCTCCCGTCGGGCCTGGTGCCTGGGGTGCAGTTATTAGTAGTCCACCGGACTCAGAACAGCTATAGATCAGGAGCCAAGCGGGCTCAGTTGTAGACCCAGGGGGACAGGTAGGTTGGCTATAGCACCAGTAGAGTCATAGAAACCTGGATAGGGGTATGTAGATTGAGGTGTACTTGCCAAGGTTTATGGGGGTCCTGATAGGTTATTTCTGTGTTTCTTGTACCTTCCAGACTTATGGGGCCAGATGAGGTTCTTGTTTGAATTCTTGTCTATTAGCTATAGCTAATGAATATATGATTGTACAGCCATTGCTCACATACGTGTAGTGCTTTTCTAGACGCAGATTACGAATAAGCCAGCTTATAGGTTAATCTTTTTGCCCCTTCTCTCTATTTACTTTCAGTCTTGAACAGCTTACTTATTGCCTTATATCTTCGGTACATATTGTACTGACGCCCATCCCTGTGTGCTGCATTACTTTCCTGCAGGTTTAGACAAACAAAGCTTAGACTTTTCAGTAGCATCTGTTCAGAGTCAGAAGTTTGGCCAGCTCCCTTCGTTCGGAGTTGTCAGGTTGTAGAGGTTACAATTAGGGGTGGCATAAAAACCGAAAACCGAAAAACCGAACCGAACCGAACTAATTCGGTTTTTTGGTTTTTTGGTTCGGTTTCGGTTTTTTTTTTAAAATTTCGGTTTTTCGGTTTAACCGAAATTTTACATTTTTTTTTTAAAAAAAAATTATAACTTAATTTCAAAAAAATAAAAATACTACACCCAACCCAAAGCTCAAAGCTCATTTAGAGAATTATTTATATAATTGATACAATTGCTTAAGTTTTTTTTAAAATAACAAATTTTATAATAGTTTTAGCATGTTAAAAAAATTCTTACTATTATTAATGTGCTTCGAAAGAAAAATGAAATATATAG
>JACEIK010006975.1:56697-73790 GCA_018107945.1 Datura stramonium
ATATATGTGTGTGTGTGTGTGTGTGTGTGTGTGTTTCTGCAAACATGAGCAGCTAAATTTCTTAGCTAGGGTTATTGGAACCATGATAAATTAACGAAAGTAGTAAAATATAATAGTGATTCTTGAATGGTGAAATTGAGTGTATTGCTATTATTTTCACTTTAATTAGTTTTAGCGGTTGCAAATGTTGAAAACGTGCTTCTATGATCAACTTTCTTGACCAAAGAAGTTGAAGTTATAAAATGAGAATAGAAATTTAAGGCTACCAACTGTAATACCCTAAAAGTCCCTAGGATCAGACCCGACGGTTGAAGCGGAGAAAACAGGAAAAACATTTGCACAAGTCAAAGAACGACTTGTCAGGTGACTCGTCAGGTCACCCAATGAGTCATGGAGTGACCCATGATGGGAAGGCAGAATAGTGAGGAGTCGTGGTCAAGGGGTCTTCACGGGTGGAGCCACGAGTCGTGGTGTCATTAATATAGAAGACCTGTTGAAGTTATGAAATCATGGGGAACATAGTCCTAGTTCGTTCATAGGTATTGAATCTAATAAAATAGTTTTCAATCATCGGTTAATAATACAATAAATCTTGAATTCTTTTAGTTTTTGCAAACCCCTTCAAAATATCGACTACCGATTGAATACACATTATTGACATTTTTCTCGCTATATGCTCTATGAAATTAGACCTAGCCTAGTTGGGTTCAATATTTAACAGCAATCTCTTTATACTTCATTAAGAGGTTGATGTACTGACATTTGACTGTACATTTGATGCTTTTAACTATGAATAAACACAAGTTCTTGAGCAACTTTTGTTAGATTTGATTATTTTTTTGTGTTGAATGTATAGGAAAATAAACTGAAGCTGAAGATAGTATGATAGCTGCTTAAAAGATCAAATTGATAGCCATCCTGACGGTTCGTCAACCTTTCGATGACTCGTCATCTCCACTGTCAAGCATAAGCAGTTCACCTTGACTTGCATTCGAAAGTGATAGCCAATTTGACGTGCATCATCTCTGCCATCAAGCTTAAGTAGCAACTATACAAAAAAGAGTTTTCTTTTATGACCACAATGACAGACCGTCAATCACATGATGGACCGTCAAGCTTGGCGTCACTATTGAGTACAATAAGATAGCCACTAAATAAGAGCGACATCCCAAGTGACGGACCGTCACCTTATTGACGGGCCGTCAACTTGGGCATCAGACGAAAAGCGGGCTTACGATTTTATAGTGTAATTATAAATTGTCTTAGGTTATAAATAGCAGTTGCTAGGTCAAGTTTCATTATTAGACTTTGGGAGAGAAAAACAATGTCTTAGGAAGTTACTCTCAAATTCTTGAAAAGATTTTGTCGTATTCTTGTAATCACAATCAAGGTTTCTATAATTTTTGTAAGTTGAATTTCCTCTTATGAATTTAACTTCTTTTGTGATTCCAACCATCATGTATAGATATATTTCATCACTAGGGTTTGTGTGATCCATGATAGACTATCACGTTTAGGGTGATTAACATTGTGGATTTTTATAGTGTAAATATATGCATTGTTACTTCTTTCGTATTGATTGACTTCTAATGGTTGAAAACATCTGAATAAATCCTAGGTTTAACTTTCTTGAGTAAGAAGTATAAAGCTTATGAAAAGGAGTAAGAATAAGGATTCAAGGTTTCTAACCTTCATCTAACAACTAATGTTGTAATAAGATTAGTCAACGTAATTATCGAAGTTCTTTATTTGTCACTCTTAATTTGAGAATATAAGAGTGATTTCTATTTAAATTGGTTGAGAAATGATAATGTCCAAATTCACTCCTTGCTAGGAGAGAGTGTACACGGTTTTCACAATAGAATTTACTCAATTCATGAGTGGGGATCGAATCCACAGGGAATGAAGATTGATAGAAATCAAAATCATATATCAAATTGAATCAAATAGCATCATTGTATTAAAACTAGGAAAGTAAATANCATTGTATTAAAACTAGGAAAGTAAATATTAGGTGTTTGCAAGATCACACAATGAATTCAAACTCAATAATAAAACAAGGCAACCAACTTTGAAGTAACAATATGAGTGAATATTAGAGGTGTGCTATTGATGGGGCATTGATAGGATTGAGGTTAGCTAGAAAATCATAGCATTACTTACAAACATAAATATCCATGGAAAAGGAAGAACCCGATGTTTCTCAACTACTTGAGTGCCTTCTTCCTCGGGTTTTCTCAACTTCAAGATCCCATACACTTCAAACACACAACTTGGATAAGAATTGAACTATCTCTAGACTCAATTATTTAATAGGTGTATGAAAGTGGGTATTAGCTATCTCTAGCCCAATCCCACATAGTCAAAATCCAAATACCCACCATTATTTTCTTACCCATATCCTATTTCTCTTTTTGAAGAAAAAATAGAATAAGCAAACACAATTCATACTTGCAATTATAGATATTTCAATTATATAATTTAGAGAAAATAATAGATTTATGCTAAATAAGTAATTATAAGATTAAACTAGCAACACTAATTTATTTTAACCCCTATCATGCACACACCCCAAACAAGAGGTTTAGCTACTCATAAATGAAGAACAATATATTAAACTAATAAAGGAATCAATATCATTCATCATTAAGAAGAAACTTCAAGCAAAATTTTGTTCTTCAATAGAGGTTTTTACTTTAGAAAGATGAATAAGATGAAGGAAAAAGCTCTTCCTTCTCTCTATCTTTTTCTCTCTCTAAGAATATAATGGAATGGAATCTTCTATTCCTTACAATAAGTGTACAAAAATAGGGTAAAGCTGCTCCTCTTTTCTTGTGCTGGAGGATTTTACCCCTTTGATGACGGTCTCGCTTGCACGACGCAGGTGCCCATCTACGAGGCGCAACTTACTTCATAGATCTAGGCTAGAAAGCTGAGTCATGGTTTTGCGTTTGTACCTACGACACGCAGGTGCTGACCCGCGTTTTGTAGGTGTACCTTCAACTTCAAAGAAGCGTGTTCCTGCATTTAGCCTACATTTCACAGGTGTCATCTTGCGAAATGCAGGTCCTCTTCTTCCAACACCATGCTTTTTGTTCAATTTCTTCGCTTTACCTATTTAAATTGAATACCTGCAAAAATCAAAGAGAAAGGGCATAAAACCTGCATAAATGACTTGAAAACCAAGCAAAAGCTCATGTTTAAAAGCCTAATGTGTTGGTAAATTACCAACTCATCAAACCTCCCAATTTAAACCATTTCTTGTCCTCAAGCAAGACATTTCTTCACAGCTGAATAATTGAATTAGGCATGCATGTCATAACACATGAGTTATGCACACAGAACTACTAGGAATAAAACAATCCCAAAATCACACATCGACTCAATGAAAAGAAAAGACTCAATAATTTATGCAACTGCTTCAAGAGGTAACCACAAAGAATTGGCATGATTCACATGTGTTTCTTTCATTCAAAACAAGGAGCATGGTTGATCAAAACAAGCTCAAGTAATATCTCAAGTCATTTAAAATTTACATTCAAAGATTGCCTTAAAGCTCATCGCACTCTTATCTCAATCACCTCTTTTACTTTGAACACATTCAAGCATGTTTGCCAAAAAAGTGATGCCACTCATATCAAGGGAGAATCCCATTTAATTTTCAAGCAGTTCACACAAAAAAGGATTATAGAATAAGGCAAATATACTTACTCTCATAAATAATTATCATGCATACAACTTGATCCATAGGCTTGCCCTTCATGTAGCTCGCTACTAATGTAGAGTTGCTACACTCAAAATTAATTAGGACTTGAGGGTCATAATGAAGGTTAGAGATACAGGTAGGATGACTTTTTTTAGTTCTAGTGGCTAGAACTTCCCTAATGCCCTTTTTGTGAACACTTTTGCATACTCCATTTTTATATTTAGATCACTCCACCTTATCTCTCCTTGATCAACATTTTCAAATTTGTATCAAGAGCCACCCTTATATCTCCTTAGTTTCCACCTCCAGCCTCATCTAAGAAAGGGGTAGCACCTTTCAACTATTCTTTTTCTTCTAGGGTTTAGAGGTTTTTTAACCAACCAATTCGTTCATTTCATCACAATTTGGTGCTACCCACATTGAAGCTCACATATTTTTCCACTTTCTTTTGCAAACCCCCAAATTTAGGCTTTTGCCTCATTTCTCCCTTACCTTTTCCAAAATTTTAGGCATCATGCCCCATTATTCATTTCTTTTCACAAATAGCACTAGGGAGGATGGATTCCAAAAGAGGGATTACAAAAGGGGTAGTAGATAGATGTTCAAGGAGGTCATATCGATGAAGTGACTATCAAAATAAAGCCTAAAATCATGTTCTAAGTGCAGTTACATCTAGGATTTCGCCTTGAGTCACACTTAGAGCAAGTTCTAGACAACCATACATGCATAAAAATTATGCTGAAAGCCTCATCACACAAGGCATCATACTCCAAGGAGTTCACATCATTCTTACAACTACATCAAGAGTATGACTTTAGACAAGATTGCATGTGAATCAAAAAATCAAACAAGAAATGTGCAACTCATGACAAGAGAGTGCTCAATTTTTAAATTCAAATGCCTCTTTTTCCTCAAAATCTATTTTCAATGCCATTTAAAATTTTTTTGGCTGGTATCTCTCAAAAGCAAGTGCAACAACCAACTCAAAAAGACTCTAAACTCGGTATTTTCCCTTAAGAAAGTCGCCTCTCAATCTATCTTAGGGAAATGTCATCCAGTTTGACAATAAAAGATAAGAAAAGGAAATCTCTCCTTGGGAAAGAACCGTTGTATAAAGAAAACCCTTGGAATTTATTTGCTAACTACTATGAACAAAGGCGATCATTAAGGCATGGGTCATTAAGCATTTGTCAATTTAAAATGGATCCATCAATGGGAACTAACAAGAAAAAAGCAATATTTTCATTCATCACAAGCCCTACAAGGGAATTCATCCAACTAAGCAAAATAAAATAAAAAAATTGCGACACAATCAACGCATAAGAATTTGAGTCCGACAAGGGAAACAAAAGACCAAAAATAACCAAAAAGAGAGAGACATACCATTCCCAGCTAAGAAATTACATTGTCCCCAATGTGCGTATTAAGAACAAAGGATGGTAAGAACTCCCTGATGTAGCTACTCTTCGGTATCGTCATTGGCTCTTTCCGCATCATGAGCTTCATCTCCCAAGATTGCCTCATCATCCTCACCCAGGCCCTCAATCATCAATGGCACCCCGAGCTATAGGTGGGACAACCATGGCTGCATCAAGTAGGTTTATGTCTGCATCAAGTAGGTTCATGTCATGGTCCTCCATTGGTTCCTGGTTCCTCAACTCTTTCACCTTAGCTCGGGGATAGGAGACTGCTCCCTTGACCACATTCACTCGGGAGTATAACTTTTTCAAGCTGTCAAACACATTTTTCATCTCCTTCTTTACTGTCTTGATGATAAGTGCCAAGAGATTTTGAGCCAACTTTTGGAGTTGGTTCTCATGAGACTGTGTCATCTCAGTGAGCTTCTGGATACCACTTGGGTGAGAGAATGTGGGAGTAGGTGAAGGCCCTCTAAATGGTTCCTTTTTAGATGCATGACTCGATGTCTCAGGGTATGGCATGTTGAGGTCAGGAGTGATGGGGGTCTCCTCTATTCCATGAGAGAACGAGTCTTTGGGAGTCTCCCATGCTTACATCCACTCTTTTTTCTCTTGGGTGCATCCACATCCCTCTTTCTATCAACAATAATGACACCAATAGTAGAGCTGGGGGATTCATTGGGGAATAGTGGCACCCTCACTTTGAGACACAACTAGGTGATGAGAACAACATATGGCATTGAAGTTCCTTGCTTTATGGCCTTATACTTCATTTGGGTGCCACCACTTCTCCAAAATTGATGGGCACCCCTGACATGATACAGACAATACGTAATGCCGCCTTGAGGTTCATCCCTTGATCATTTTTAGAGGGCATGATGTGGCCACACACAAATTCATGCCACAATTTGGCCTCAAGTTTTAAGTCCTGCCTTGTAATTTCACCACCCATGGAGGCCCATAAAGGCTAACCATTGTCGATGATGCGAGCCACCTAACTGAACTGATCTTCCATGGTTGCCACTCTTATTGCATACTCTATTCCCGAGTCAATTTCATCTTCCCAAAATATGGCATTATGGCCTCCAAAGTGATGTTGACCTTTGCACCCGAAACCTTGACTAAAGGGATGCAAGGGAACTCATCAACCTTCCCCTTATGTTTCATTACCTCTTGTCGTGATTGGTAGGATACATAGAATTCTGGCATAAGGTTGGTGTAGTAGTTTGGGAGAGGCTCAGCGAACATATGACATTTTCTTTTGGTGAATTGAACGATGATGTTTGGAAAGTAATTCCCCAGCCCGCGAAGTCAAAAAGTTTCTTGGTGGTGATTGGCGTCCCGACATATATGACATAGTGCGTCTTCATGTCAGACACACAATACATAATGGCTTCTCGGGTATTGGTGGGGGTTGAGGTTGCTTTGGATTTCCCCTTGCCTTTACTCGTTGAGGTGGATAGGGCCTTCCCTTTGTCGTCTTTCTTGGAAGAAGTCATAATTTTGCAAGAACATGCTAGTGCCACAACATACCAAACTTCTTTTTGCATTTTCGATAATTGAAATTTAAAAGAAAGAACTAATGCTAAGCTAAGAAAAAGAAATTAAGATATTGTATGTCAAACAATGCGAAGAATTATAATCAATAACTTCCAACACCTATGTTGTCACCTATGCTTCACAAGTAAAGACCCGCAGTTCGTAGGTGCATCACATTTCTGTGACAGAAATAGGATTAAAGATCGGAATCACCTACGACAAACCTGCATTTCACTGGTGGTGATCCGTAGCTCGCAGGTGTAGCGCAGGTTGATAGTAGTAGCTTGAAGCTTCAGCTACGCACTCGCGCCCCAAGCTGCGTTTCACAGTTCCCTACCTTCTACTCGCAGGTGTTTGGCAGTGACTTAATGTTTCCACAGATTTAAGCAGGCCAAAATTTTATTCAAACAATCAAGGGTACATTTTCATCTAACGGGTACTCAGACTTCCCCAAAAATACTCATCAATAATACAAAAATATTTTAAGGGCTACTCAACGCCTTTCCTTAATATGAACGTTACCCCGTCTATCATTTGAAAAAGTCGAGTGCTCGACCCAACAAGTTCTAGCAACTCCAATTCATAATTATCTCAATAACCTACTCATCATATTTGGCAATTTAAAGCATCACAAAAGAACAAAAATAACGATTTTTCCTTAAGAAAGATGTCAACCTATCTATCATTGGAAAAATCATGCATTTCAATCACAGGGGGTTACTCAAACTTCACCCCCAACTACGGTTTCAAAGCATAAAACCCATCTAGCAGATCTATCAACATTAACATTAAAACTCACATTTTTCAATTTTTAGTTACCCACAATACCCATAATAATCAACCATATAAGAGTATAGAAAAACATATAATGGGTAATGGGGAGCATGGATTAAGAAATTTCAACATTAACATGCTTCATTTTGTACTACATTCTCAACTATCAAGAAAAACAAGAAGTATAGGCATACACACCAAATTAGAAGAGAGATAAGCAAAGAGATTGAGAGCTTTGAGTCTTGTTCAACAATAGCCCACCCGAAAAAAATTGGAACTTCTTTTGCTTTAGTTAGAGTATAGTGGGAGATGGTGAGGTGAAGAGAATGGTGAAGAGAGTGGGCTTTTATAGATGGAAGGGGTTTGATGTGATTGGTGGGTTTGGAAGGTGGATTAAATGGGGTAATGGGGAAGGTGAGAAGGTGGAGTAATGGAGGTTATGGACAAGGTTAAAAAGTGAAGAAAAATGTGGATTTTTTGGAAGTAGGAAAGAACTTCAACCGAATTGGGAAGACCATGGGTCGGGTCAATCAACGGGTTGGTCAAACTTTGAATGATATTACTTACCTACGCCTACACTAGACCGGCGATCGCAGGTGGGTACATGCGTTTCATCGTGTCTAGCATAGGTGAACCCATTCTTCCCTAGCTTTATGCATGTGAGTTGTGCCTGAACCGCGTCACGCGGATCTCTAGTTGCATTTCGCAGGTTGTTCATAGTCTACCTCCCATTTTCGAGATTTTCTTGTAGGTATTCTAGTTTAAGTGCTGTGCTAAACCTGCGTTTCGCTGTTTGGAACCTACATTTCACAAGTGAGGCGCAGAAACCCTCCTTTGCTTCTAGATTTCTGGACCCTTCTTGCGCTTGGGCTGCGTCTCACAATTGAGCACCTACGTTTCGCAGGTCTCATGCAATGCTTGCCCTATTCTTCTTTCGCTTGGTTCCTCATCCAATCAACCTTCAAAATAAAGACAACAAAAACTTCGAAGCACTAAAAATAAAAACACTTGGATTTCCTCCCAAGAAGCGCCTTATTTATTGTCGTGGCATGACAGATACCTATTCAATCATCAATTCTCTAGAGGGTCATCCTTCGAATCAACTTTAGCCTCATAATTTTTCTCTTGCTCCTCCTCTTCATCGAGGACTGCTATCACTTTACATTTATCTGGGTTTTTTTTGGGTTGACACACATTGAAGGTGACTTCTTCGCCACCCACTCTAAACTTTAGCTCTCGTAGCTCCACATACACCAATGATCTGCCCATGGCTAGAAATGGTCACCCCAAAATGATGGGCACCTCGACGTCCAGGTCATAATCCAACATGAAAAAGTCGGCTGGAAGAATAAATTTGTCCATCGAACCAAGACATCTTCTAGAACTCCCGCGAATTTCTTGATAGATTGTTTCGCCATCAATCGTCTCATTGTAGTGGGCTTGGGATTCCCCAAACCTAACTTTGTGAAAATACTAAAGGGCATTAAATTGATGCTTGCACTGAGGCCACATAAAGCTTTATTAAACACGCACGTTCTGATGGTACAAAGGATTATAAAAGCTCCAGGGTTTTTCTCTTGGGAACAAGATTGCTCACCATCACTGTGCTAGAGTGGTGCATCACCTCTCCTATGCCAACATCCACAATCTTCCTTTTTTTTTTTAACAATTCCTTCATAAATTTTGCATAGCCCGACATCTGAAGCAATGCGTCCACCAGGTGTATCTCAATGAATTTCTTGAACTAGTTGTCCTCTTTCTTCTTCTATAATCACTAAGAGTAAGGAGGTGGGATTCTAGGATCTTGGCCTTGAGCATTTGAGGTCTCCTTGACCTTTTGCTCAACATCAACCTCCTCGGGAGCAACAACTACTCCGTCCTCTTTAAGTACCTCTTCATCATTAGCAACACTCGGTGCCTTTGGTACCTAATGTGTTGTTAGTTTACAATACTTTCGATGCTTAAAACTGAGAAAATAGCATGGACTTTGGTATTTTTATATGGATATGAGGTACTTTTTCTTTGTTTTTTAAGAGAAAAAAGGTGTTGGAGCAAAAATGTGCAAAAGAGGCATAAAAGTGCAGAAAATTAGCCAAGTACAACTCTCAGTACAAGCCGTACCTTGATTATACGAGCCGTACTGAGAATCGTGGTGAAAATCAGAAGGCTGGAATAAGAAGAAGGCAAAGTACAATGCTCAGTACGAGCCGTACCCTGATGGTATGAGGAGTAACTAGAGTCGTGGAAATCTTCAGAGAAATTTTCACAAGGTAGTCTCTTGGTATGAGTGGAACCCACGGATCGTATCAACCACTTACGACCCATACCATGAGCCGTGGTGAGCTTCAAGTGATTCTTCAAGACATGGCAGAACTTCAGATACAACAAGCAGTACGAGTCATAGGTGGAAGGTATGAGGAATACCAAAACACTCGTGGAAAACTTTAGAAGATGTCAGAGTTCTCAGGGCCAAGACATGGATGCATTGTACAACTCGTAGGACCATGGTACGAGTCATACCAGCTGCCAACACTTAGAAAAATATACAGTAGTCAAGGATGTATGAGAGGCAGGTATGACCCGTACAATCCTGTTATGGGTTGTAGGATCAATCGTAAGACAGGCCGGCGCCATATATGAAAAATTTCTTGTTAGCTTAGGAAAAGGTTTCTAATGTCTGTATAAATACCTTTTATATTTTATTTTAGTAGGGAATAAAGAAAGGAAGTAGTAGAGACATGTGAAGAGTAATATATGTGAATTTTTATCAAGTTTTGGAGAGCAATTCTTAGNTAAGGTCTCTGTTAACCTCATGTTTGAATGGTGGGTGTCGCACCTCATAAGAGTAATATATGTGAATTTTTATCAAGTTTTGGAGAGCAATTCTTAGGATCAACACTTGATTTCATCAATTGTTCTTGAGATTGTTCATTGATATTCAAAGAAGGTTTTCTTCCAATTACTATTGTAGGCATTTAATTAAGTGTTTTTCTATGAATTCTAATTGTAATATTACAATCACGAGAGGCTAAAACCTCCAAAACTAGAGTTTTGGGAAATATGGCGGATTAATGAAATAGGGTTACACAAGAGTGATTCAAAACCAATGCTAAACACTTGTATTGTATTCTCTTCATCTTTAAATGTTTCTTAATAGTATACAACGTTAGGACTTGTCTGAATTCTTTATTTTCTTGAACCTAGAGAAGTAGAGATTAGGAAAAGAAAATTACAACAAATCCTTGGTCTTTATGATCATTGTATTAAGTTGAGCTGTGGTCGCATGATAGTTAAATTTGGGACAAATTGATAATGTTTAGTTTAAAATCGCTGATGAGACCTAACCTGGTGATTGAGTAGAGTCATCCAATAGGGATGAACCAGTCGTCTGGATGAATCCTAGTTATCAGTTCTACAAGTAAGCGTTGGGATTGATCACATGTATATATCCGAAGTAGTTATGAACCCATAGGGAACACTTATCCTAGTTATTTCCAAATCTTGATAACAACCACAATTATAATCTTGCTTTAATATTGTTTTTTCTTTGAACCCCCCCAATTTAGAGATAACCTGCTAACAAGTTTAAGTACCAACATTAGTCTAGATCTTACCTTATTCCCTAGGGGTTCGACCCCAAACTCTTTTTTGAGTTCTTTATTGACAAAGTCTGCTTCATACTTTTCCAGGAAGTGTGAGCTTGAACGTTATTAAAAAGTGGCATCGTTGCCGGGGAATATGGCTAAAATTATATTAATTGCTTGTATTTAACTTTTGGTTGTTATTTCGTAATTTACGTTTTTTTATTTTTGGAAATCCATAGGTTGTCTCTTGGTGAATGCCAAGTACTCGTTGGAGCGGAAACCCCATTATTGCTGTGGATCTTGAACTCAAAAGAATACTGTGAAGAATGGAGAACCAAGAGCAGAGAGATGCCCATATTACTGAAGAAGCAAGGCAAGTTGAGCTAGATCGACAAGCTGCACTTCAGGATGTGAAGGATGCTCGAGATAATGTTTTCAACACTAATTGCCATGGAAGGGGCAACAAACGTCAAAGATATGCCCCTCAATTCTTCGATGAGGATGACCCGACTTTGATGAAGTCAGGTCAAATCGGAGCTATTGTACAACTACCATTGCCTGCTGGGGCAAAATTTGACATCACTAGCACCATGATCCAATTATTGAACATTAAGGGGGTGTTTAGTGGTCATGCAGCTGTTGATCAAACCTGCACCTAATGAACTGTGGGAAAATGCAAGGCGTACAGGTTTCCCGGAGTCAGCCAGGACACTATACTGCTTAGACTCTTCCCCTTTTCTCTATCTAGAGAGGCCACTTTATTATTATAGGAGTTTACCAATGACTCTATTACCAATTGGAGGGAGCTCAAGCAAGCTTTTATAGAGATATTTCTTCCACCCTCTTGGATGCTGCAGCTTAAGGACAAAATCTATAATTTCCGACAACTAAAGATTGAGGAACTTCATGAAACCTGGTTGAGGTTGAAGAAGAAGTTGCTTAATCCCTGAGAGTCCTCTGAATGCTTAAAAAACTAAAAAGGACAATAACCAAGGATGGACACAAGTTAGTGTGTGATTGGGTAGGGATTTAACATGTAAATCTCGCACAATGAATTATTAAACTTGAGTTATAGGTTGTGATTAAAAGTGGGAGGAATAGGTAACTGTAAAACATGATTAATGTTCATCCCGACTTGGGGAATTCTGAGTACCTACACCAAATTAAAACCACCTGCAAACTGAATCAAAAATAAGGTAGGGACAGGCTTCACAAGCCTTCCTACGACTCGTGGTTTCATACTACGATTCGTAGGATGGCTCGTTAGGACTGTCCCAAGCTAAACTTGTAAAAACCACGAGGTACGAAACCTAGTACAGCTCATAGTATCGTGCTATGAGTCGTACCTAGAAATCATACAACGAGTTTGAAAAGGGTTAAGTCCAAAAGTGACAGTACGATCCTTCCTACGACTCGTGGAACGGACTTACGAGTCGTACCATGAGTCGTGGAGAAATATAGAACATTTGTTTTCAAGGGGCATCCTCATACGAATTGTGGTACGGACCGAACCTTGATGGTATGAGTCATACCTCAGAGGCGTAACATTGACCTGAGACATTACGAGTCACAGTACGAATCTTACCTCCAAGGTATGACCCGTATTGTAGACTCGTGATAAATTATAGAGAACTTTTTTCTTGGTTTCTTTTTCTCAAATTTTGGAATTCTAACACCTTTTATCCACAGGTACAATGATGCAGAAATGAAAAGCATCCAAGGCAACTACTTGGAGGGCATTGATAGATGAAACCTCCGAATCCAAACAAGCGGGCAACACCCCTAGTGGTTCAGTGGAGGAATACCGGGTCGATACATTTGATACTGAAGGGACCCGAACCACTAGGGTGAAGGATAAAGCCTAGGTCGTCGCGGCCACTGCCACATCTACTAGTGCTCCCCATTCTGAGGAGGGAGCTGAAGAAAGAGCCCAAGAGTCTGAAAATGGCTTTAATAAAGCAGAGGGGTCCGAGGAGGCCCAATCCGACAATGCAGATAGTGAGTCCGCATTAGAGGAGGAGACACTCAATGCCGGGCAGGAGCAGACTTCGCCTAGGGAGAACCGCACTATTCGGTGGAGAGTACCATGAGCCCAGGAAATATATGAACAGGGGATTTCTCTCATCGCCAAGAACAAACCTAGGAAGAGCATTCAAGAAGAGCTGCGTATCCTCACCCATTAACTAAACGAGGTGGAGGAGATGAAGCGAATATTTAGCTTCTATGGATTCGACTGGATGGCTAGGGACCCGGATCAATACACTTCAGAGATCGTCTGGGAGTTATACGCCAATTATTTGGCAACCATGGAGAAGAAAGCTAAAGAGGGGTAAAAATTGAAAGATCAGCCCAAGCTAGAGAGCTTCATGGTAAGAGGCCAAAATATGGATATATATGAGCGCACTATTTCTTGGGTGTTATATGGGCCCCAATTCATACCACCACATGCGACACCGGAGTATGACTATCGGGTGGAGGACTTGAAACAGATCAAGCACTTGGGTTTTGATGAGAGGCGGAGGCAGATTCAGTGGTTGTCCAGAGTTATTGCTGAGGAAAACGAAGAGGTAGAATGGGTCACTAGCGGCAAGTAGGTCACTAAGAATTCTCTGAACTTCATAGCAAAAGCCTGTTGAACGTTAGTGCACCACCGGTTGGCCCCGATAGTAAATGACAATACCTTCAGTGCAGACATAGCAGCTTTGGTGGAATGTATCATATCCAGATACCCCATCAATATCCCGAGGGTCATTGCGGAGGAGATCTAGGATAGGGCTATGAGAATGAGCACTACCCTCCCATCCCGAGTCTCGTATTCAGACTGTGCATAGAGGCAAGTATCAAGGTGCATCATGGTGAGAAGCACTTGATCGGAGGAAAGTGGATCACTAATATTGGCTTAATTTGGGATGAGATGAACCCAGTAAGTTGGGAACAACTTTCTACCGCAATCCCAGTATCACAGATAGTTGGGGGCGCACAGGTGAATGCCCCAACTTTAAAGGAGCATGGCGAGACACTGGCTATAGATGCAAGTCATTCGTATGCAGCTCCTAGTACCTCCGCCACAGCACCTATGAGCCTCCCAAGCCAGACTCCAGCGGTGTACATGCTAGTACCTTAGGAATTTCTCCAGAAGCTGGCCAAGATACTGACCATTTCTGAGATAAAGGTTCAGTCAATAATGGAGAACGTCAAGCCTTAGGTAAAGGCTCAGATTGAGACAGCTGCATAGGCCCTACACACTATGCGAGATGGCTTTGAGAGCAGATTCAATGTGCGTATGGCTGAGAATACTTACACGGGAAACCTCCGTGAGGAGTTGGGGGCTCTTCAGAGTCAAGTTGTTAAGCTGTCATCATGGCAATCAGCAATCATAATGCCCCCACTCTTCCTGACCTCAATGTTGGCATTGACGAGGAGCTTGATCTGGTGGCTTATTGGGAGCCTATAGGAGCTGAGAAGGAGAAAGGGAAAAAGAGGGTCTCTGAGGATGTTGGAGACGAGACCCTAAAGAAGAAGAGAAAGAGAGAAAAGAGAGAGTGCAAGCAGGCAAGATTCAACAGACTCATGACGAGCATCAGTTGGAGCTTCTTGAGAGAGTAAGAGAAGCGGGTAGCTCCACCACGGCCCATGCAAACCTTGCAGGTGGAAAGGACCCTTAGGGTGAGCCACATTCAGCCCCAGTGATTCCAGAGGTTGTATAGGCGACCGATACTACTAAGGGGGTAGCCATTCCCCCTACTGATACACCAGTGAATGCGCAGACCACCACTAGTACCACGATTGCAACGGAGGTACCACCTCCGCAAGATGACAGGAGCGCTTAGTATGCCGTAGGTATGTTCCCTTCCTTCTGCTTTAAATTCTATGCTTCGGGGACGAAGCATGCTTTTCAAAAAAGGGGAGGGGGTTTACTTGTATTTTTGAGATTTTGTGGGATTCGTCTGAGGGTTTATCTTGCAGTGTTTTTTTCCCTCGGACATGCTATCTAGTAGAACCAACATGTTTAGGATTTTATTTTCTTATGTTTTTGTTTAATTAGAAAGTAGCTTGGAGTACTCAGCCAATAAATTGCACTAGTTTTGAATTTATGAAAAATTGACCCTACTTAAAATTTTTTGATGGTTAGCTATATACTTATTCATTACAAATCATGATTTCCGTGGATCTTTTTACGTCATTTAGTGTATTAGCATGAATAGTTTTTGTTAGCCATGTATAAATCGGACAGGTAGAATGAATGCAATACATGTACCATGAGTGAATGAGGTCTAATACCTAGTTCAATACTGCGTGGAGGATCTAGAACTTGCCCGGTTAGTCTTTAAAAAGGTTTTAGGATGGTTGGTTAAGAAAGGATCATAGGACGTATTTTTAGATCATTTTTAGCTTAAATGGCCCTACCAAAATGATATGATTCCCTTGATCCCGATTTTGAGCTTTAAATGAACCATTTTTCTTTAATTAACTGACTAACCGTACCCATTCTTTATAATGAACCTATTCTGGCGCTCCTTGGACATTGAGAACCTCAACATAGGCAAGATGCTTAAGTTGAGGGTGGCTAGAGTAGGGGTACATAAATATTGGGAAGGTGAAAAAGGAAGAGAAAAGTAAAAGGTGAAAAATGAGGAATGGTGTGACAAAAGAAGAAAAAGAAAGAAAAATTGAAAAAGAAAATTCAAAAAAAGGGATGCATAAAAATTTGAAGAAACACACTGATGTGCTGTGGATTTACAATACTTTCGACGCTCAAAACTAAGAAAATAGCATGGACTTAGGTGTATTTATGTGGATATAAGGCACTTTTCCTTTGGTTACAGGATAAATTGGTGTTGGAGTAAAAAAATTCAAAAGATAGCCTGAAGTGTGAAAATAGGCTGAAATTGCAGTCCACAGTACGAGCTGTAGGAAGGTCCTATGAGTCGTGCTGGTGGTCGTGGAAAGTTGCAGAAGGATACTGTTGAAGAGATGTAGTGTACGAGTCTTAGTATGAGTCGTACCAAGCTTGTACGAGTCGTGGTGATGAAGTCGTGAAAAGATTCAGAAGATTTGCATAAGAGGCTGACTCCTGCTACGGAAAGGAAGTATGAACCATGAAATGAAAGTACGAGCCGTACCATTGCGGTCGTGATGAACTTCAAAAATATTTCAAAGACTCAGAGACAATCAACGGGAGATCAGTACAGATCGTAAGATGGAGGTACAAGTCATACTAGAATCCAACACTTAGCCAAAATTCAGCCAGTCATGCAATGAACGAAAGGAAGTTACGAGTCCTATGATCGTGCTACGGATCATAGGTTGAATCGTGACGTGGGCGGAACTAGATATGGATATTCACCCTGTTAGCCTAGGAAAAGGATTCTTGTGTCTGTGTAAATACATTTTATGTTTTATTTTCAGTAGATATCATCAAAGATTATCGAAGAGAAAAGATTTTTAGGAGAGAAAGAGAGAATTGAGTTGATTTGACTTGTGATCAACCTTTTCTTGAATTCTTCTTGTTATTTGTTCTTCAAGATTTTCCTGATTAATTAAAGGAAGTATTTTTCCCATTCATAATTGTAAGTACTGATTTATGTTTTTAATCATGAATGCAATTCACAACCTTACCACTATGAGAGGCTAAAACCTCCATAGCTAGGGCTGTGGGAACCATGGTGAATTAATAAGCTAGGGTTGCGCAAAGTAATTCTAAAACCAATACAAACACTTTTATTGTATTCTCTTTATGTTTAAACGTTTCTTAACAGTGGCGCAACATTAGGACATGCTCGAATTCTTTGCTTGGTTAGGACTAAGAGGTAGAGATTAGGAAAAGAGAATTACAACGGAGCCTTGATTTTGATGATCATTGTATTAACTTGAGTTGTGGTCGCATGATAGTTAAATCTAGAACTTAGTGATAACAGATAGTTTGAAACCGCTCTTGAGACTTGGTCGAGTAATTGAGTATAGTCATTCAATAGGGACTAGTCGGTCGTTTAAAGGGATAGTCACTTATAAAATCTCCCATCTTTATCATGTCCAGCCCTAAGCCTATATTAAAAGCTATATCAAGTCCTA
>JACEIK010006979.1:0-82055 GCA_018107945.1 Datura stramonium
GCTCCTGTCATCCGGAGCTTGATATTCAGAGGTGTAGTTCATTTTCTTTTGTTGTACAACATGGGTAGGCCGGGGCCCTGTCCCGACCATTTTATCAGTAGTCATAGAGGCTTGCAGATTGTATATATACATCTCCCTGTAGTTAGTTGTGCCGATCTCGTGAGGTCGTACGTTTTGTTTAGTTGTTTAGTATTTCTGATTGTGTTGGCCGTGTGGGGCCATAGTCTGATAGTAGTAGTGACCTTGTCGGTCACGTAGTTATACAGTATTCTTTTGTTGAGTTACAGATAACTAGACAGCATGGTGGCCTTGTTGGCCCGCATAGGTTCCCCTATGAGATATAGGATTCTGGTTAGCTGAAGTCTTATACAGGTGGCTATAGGCCCAGTTGGCTGGAGGCTGTATTTACAACCGTTATATAGCCCGTTGTTTCGAGAGAAATTTGAGATAGAGCTAGTCGGGCACCGAGCGTTCTTAGGCTCACCGGTTAGCAGTCCGGAGTCCTACTAGGGCACCAGGTGCCAGTCATACCCCCAAGGCCGGGGGCGTGACAAACTTGGTATCAGAGCAGGTTGTGTCCCAGGGGCAGTCTGCAAGCCGTGCTAGTAGAGTCTTGTCTATGGATGTGTTGTGCACCACATACTATGGCGGGGAGGAGTTTTTGCCAAGGCATGATAGGATGGTTACTCTTTTTCTTATTCAGTCGTTCTATAGAGCGGTACAATATAGGGTTGAGTCCTAAAAACTTACCACTATTCTTTGATTACGAATCTGATTAGACGTAGTCATCCCTATTCGGGCGGAAGATCGGCTATAGCAACGGGAGGGCACCCGGCCGGTTACAAGGCCAATTACAGTGGCTTGGGAGGAGGTACCGGGGACCTCCCAATGTGATACCTTTATCAGTACCATTCCCGGTATATTTCTATAACCCGAGTAGGAAGTTAGAAGCATAACGATACATACGAGTTGATTTATTGTTAGATATATAGATCCAGTTAAGATAATAGACAATACCCAGTTATGAGATAAGCCTTGAGAAAGGAAAATGCAGGATTCTCACCTCCATCTTTTCAGATGTGTTACAGTTCCATGTTTTCGTTTTGTTGCAGTAAGAAAAAGCTATTCCTACCTTTAGTTTTGAATCGATGCGATTAAAGGGCATAAGAATTGAGGTGAGGTTGCCCAAATCAAGCGGTAAGTGAAGACGGACTGATTGATTCCAGAAAGTGTTAGAGAGCATAAAGAGCCCCTATGATTACGTAAGTTGTGCAGACCCTCATGGTAATAATCCGAGGAAGAGCAAGTAAGGCGCTGAAAGCACTTTCGGCAGTGTAAAAAGACACATCGGTGATGAACACCCGAGTAATAGTTAAGTTCGAGTCAGAAAATGGCCAAGTCCGCCATAAAACGCTAACAACGGCAGGATATACCTGCAAGATAATGGTTATGATTTTAGTTGTGATATCGAAAGGTAGGAATCGTAATTAGATGGAGTCATTGCCAAGCCGAGAGAAAAGAAGTATGAGCGGGAACGACCAGTAACCTTATTAACAATGTAAGACAGGTACCTCGAACCCCAGAGCTCAGCTTAAGCAAGATAAGGGGAAGAAGCGAGAATAACGATTTTGTGGGAAATTAGAATCACCCCCAAATTGATAGAATATCGTGTATTAAGGATTAAGCCGGACTAACGGTTAGAGGCAACAAGATTGCAGTTCAGAATGCTGCGGTATGTCCACCTACGAGAAGTTAAGAAACTACCGACACAGAGACTCTAATCTAGTGCGGCATGGAGATAAGACCCGGCGACAGGTCATGGGCTCTCAATATAATGCCAAGTAAGGCCACAAGATTAGGATGTTGACCCCACATTTGTAAAGTGGCGAAATTTCAATAGCAGGCCATAATCAAAGAGCATATGTTGTTGCTTCCAGAATAGGATGAAAATCTGAAATGATAAGAGAGGACGGAGATATCATTAGGCCAGGCAGCAGTATATCATGTACAATATGAAATTGACCAAAGCATACCGGAGATTACGTATCACTACAGAATTCAGTATGTATTGTACGTAGTTATTGATATATATATGTATAGATAACAGATATGCTGTGGCTTGACTGCCAATAGGGGTTACAATCACCTGGTCACAGTTGTTTGCTAGGAAGTATATACAGTTACTTGCTAGCAAGGACCCCTCACCAAAAAAAAGAAGAGAGAAGAGAGAAGGGCAGGTTAAGTGTGATTTACGTATGAAGCCATAGAAACTGTCTCAGTTCTCAGTTATTGAGTTAGCAGAGACTTATATATGTTGCCAGATCTAGGCTTAGAAGCTTACAGAGTTAGTAGCCTGAATCAAGTGGTTAGATGATAAGGGCGCAATTAGACAATCTAACGACCAGCTGACGCCTGTTGTGGCAGGGAGGCATCTCTAAAGATCAGTAGCATAATCACATGTGCCAGAACCGAGAATTAGGGCCGAATAGGCATACTTGGAGGTTAGCAATGCAGAATTTTCCAGTATGTTAAGTGGTCGTACATCATTTTCTTGACCTTGTAGGTGAGAGTCAGCCTTAGTCAACCAAGCAGTTATTACGTGAACACCCACCGTCGGCCAACCATCTGATCGAGATAAACCCGTGGGTACCCCAAGAAGGGCCATATCGGTAGTTAGTGACAGACTAGTACTTGGCTAGTTTCTCGTAAGATATTCAGATATGGAGCCTAACTTGAAGACCAGTCTTTACGGAATGGCTCTTAAAGTCGAGAATTTCTCCAGAGCATTAGTATAAATCCAAAGGGATACGCACAAGGCGTAAGAAATTGTTTCCTTTGCTTACGAGTGTTTACTAAGACAAGGAGATTAGTAGATTCCCGTGAAGATCCGAGATTGATCGCCTGAGAGAAGTCCGATTAAGCCCAACTTTACAGTTTTCCAAGTAGAATAACAAAGCAGTTAGATGTCACAACTCCACGGTTATGCATGAGCTACAACTCGAAGCGGGACATTTAGGGCATTGTTAGACTCTTTTGCAACATTCGAGTCATTCAACCCAGCTATTCGATTATTCAAGGTTATGCAACCATATTATTAAAGATCATGATCATTATCAAGATCCTCTGATCAGATAAAGGAACATGGTGTGCGGTGATCGTTCGGGTTATCCCGACCCATTACATAAGGCGGATAAGCTCTAGCTATCTAGGTAAATTACTGTGGTTTTCTCTAGGCATAATAAACCGATATGACCACCAATTATATGCCAAGTTCTCTAAATATGACTATTTTGTACCAATCAAGAAGAGACAATTTAGTAACAAACGCTCTTAGTCATAAATCTATTAGGAGTTTGGTGTGCCCAGTATCGGCATTGAGGTGCTTGAGAGAAATACACCAATTAGCAAGTTTAGCCCGTTGTTATAACGAAACATAGGACAGGCGGTATTCGAACACCGCGATTATGCGTCATTAGTATGGAGGTAAGAAAACGGCGGTATGAAATCCTGACCTGGTCCAACTTGAGACAGAATTCAATAAAGGGAAAGCGCCGATTTTGAGATAAGCGCGAGATGAGATGCTTTGCAATGTAAAGCACTCTTTGTTCCCGAATATTTCGGAGCTCCGTCGCGAGATTATGAATGAGGTACATCACGCCAGCTCTTCTGCACCCAGGCGCGATAGAAAATGTACCATGATATCAAGAAAAATACTGGTGGCCATGTATGAAAAGAGAAATACCCGAATTTGCTTGTGATGTCCTAGCACCAATAGGTAAAAGCGGAACACTAGAAACCGAGGCGGATTAGCTCGGGACATAGATATTTGTGCCTCTGCGGAAATAGAGCAGTGAACATGGATTTTGTAGCGAGGATTACCATGTGTACCAGACATAGGCACGATTCTATATGGGTGATAGTTGGTGACAAATCGGCTCATTTTACGCCAATAGAAAGCCACTTTCTCTCGGCCGAAGATTATGCCGAATTGTATATCGAGAGAAATAGTTAGATTACACAGTGCCGGTATCATTATCTCTGACGAAGGAGCACAATTTGCAGCTAGATTTGTGATCGTTTGAGAGGTACAGGCAGTTAACTTAGTCTGACATTCCACCCTGGAGCCCGAGATGGGCAGAGCGACGCCTTGTTGAACACTCTAGGACATGCTACGGGCGTGTGTACTAGATTTTGAAGTGGCCAGGACGAGCATTTGCCGTTAGTGGTTGCTTATAATAATAGTATCACTCGGCTATCGAGATGGCGCCCTTCGAGGCATCATACGGGCAAAATGCATCGCCGGTTGGGCTGGTTTGAAGTGGGAGAGTCGCTAATTGGGCAGAAATTATTCAATAGTCAAGGAAGGTAAAGCTTATCGAACGCCTGCGGCTACCTGAGCCGCCCAGAAATCTTATGCGGATATGCGGCCTTGAGGGCCTAGAATTTGATGTGAATAGTGGGTATTTCGAAAGTATCTCCGATGAAAGGGGTGATGAGATTTGGCAAGAGGAGTAGCTCGGTGAGATTTGTTGGGCCTTATCAGTTCGTGAAGGATAGGCCGAGTGGCATATAAGTTGAACTTTATAAGGTGAAATCCGTCCATCGATCTTTCGCATATCTATCAAGAAATGCGCTTGAGAACCCATCGAAGCGATCCCGATCCCGGAGATATCCGAATTCTGGCAGCCTGAAGAGGTTTCGGTAGCTATCTTAGACAGGCAGTTCGTAGATTGAGAACCAAAAGATATTGCACGTCTGTCAAGATGTTGTGGCGTAACAGAACCGAGAGGAGATGACTTTGGAGAAGCAGAAGATATAAAAAAACTAGATATCCTCACTTATTCCAGCATAGCCAGCCAATAGGTATGTTAGTATTTGTCGCATGCGAGTGTCTTAGTATATGTATATAAATGAGAAGATCGATTTTAATCTGTCATATAGAATATAGTATTTATTATTGGAGTACCTATATTGGACTTTTTGCATTTCAGGAGTTTTGGGATAGTCATATTACAGGGGAAACTCTGCGAAATTTTCAAGAAATAAGTTGAGTAAGTTGAGAAGTCCTATAGATGAAGTTTACATTCGAGGACGAATGTTCTTAAGGGGGGAGAATGTTACACCCGTATAATTTCGACACATGATGGCCTATTCACATATTGGTTAAGAGTTTTTGGAAGCCAAACATGCTGAAAAAGGCCCGGAAAGACCGGACAAGCACATCGAACCATCGCGGAAAGGCCGGGTAGAAGCCACTCGCGATGGCAACGTGTCTGGGGGAGCCTCCGTGATGGCAACGTGTCACGGAGGGGAGCCTCCGCGTTGGCTCCGTGACACGTTGGCCTTGTCCAGGCCCAAGTATATAAAGCCTCCAACTTTGGTTTAAGTCATTAAATATCAGATAATTTCCATAGAGAAGCTGCAGCCAGAGGGTATGAGAGGTTTTGAAAATTATCGCTCGATTACGCCCGTCAGCAGTCCAAATTCAAATTAACCTCGAATGCAGGTATTTAGCGGTAGGGAGCATTCCTACGGATTTGATTCCTTGGCGACGGCAAATGTCGTCGTGCTACCAGGCTAAGGTAAGTGGAATTGCTCCAAATTAGTGTCAATGTGCTCCTAGCCTTAAAGTGAATATTTCTCCCTTATGGACTTTAGAAATAGCAACTTTTCGAGCCGTCTTCGATAAACCAAAGTTTAGGCTATAAAAATATTGAAAGTAGGTTTTAGAATATTGGTGTATTTAGTCCTAATTGACATATATGTGAATGCAGTTGGAGAAATAGCTGGAGTACTGACCGAGCTTCGTCCGTTAGTCGGATAACCCGAGGTTAAGGTATGTAAGCAGTTCTTCGGCAAGTTAGTAACTTTAGCCTAGCATAATACGGTAAACTTTCAGAGTAATATAATTCCCGGAGTTGAATATTGAGTTTTGTGCAAGTTCAACAACCTGTTGCATCCGGTTGTATCGTATTTGATTCAAGTTGATAGCGGCCAAATGGCAGGCCATGGTTTCCGGTTCCGGTATAGCCCAGTATTCGTTTAGCAAGCATGTTTTAGAATAATATGACATACATTTCAGAATAAAAGTTAGTAAATAAAATCGAGACAGACGGATAGTATCTTGGCTACGGTATAGCCTCTGATCGAGATGATATCTTAGCTACAGTATAGCCATACGGAGTCCAAGATAGTATCTTGGCTACAGATTAGCCATGCGGTCGGATATAGATCGATTCGGTATAAAAGCGTATGAGAATTAGTATAACACGAAAGAGTTCGGAGAATAAGAAATTAGAATACGAATAGTATTTTTTCGGTTTAAACATGCTTGCTATATATGTGTTTATTGATTGTTGAGACTTGATTGTGTCGTGAGGGCACCCTTTGAGCGTCCTGTAGCCCTCTGAGTTGGTAACTGTGTCACCCACTAAGCGGGTGGGTATACATCACTCAAGGAGTGGCATGTCGTCAAGTCCCCCAGTAGGACGAAGATGGGATGAAGCTTTCCCTATATGTTCGATCAGCATTCTGATACGGTTACCTTTGTTGTGCGCATGCGCCCGAGAACAGATTTCAGATACAGTTATAGTTACAGATATAGTACAGGATTCCTCCGGACTCGAGACCACGATTATTTATATCCGGAGGCCATAGCTCGGCTGGGAGACCCGAGGCGGCGAGGTGCTGTTAGTTAGTAGATGGTGGAGTGACTTATTTTTGGTTGGTTTTAACCCGGGTAGGGTATTAGATTGTTTGATTGGTTGGCACCATTCGGCTTATGAGAGTTGTTATTGGTTCTTGCTTGCTATATATATATATATATGTATTTATGTGTTATATATTAGTTAATAGATAGTAGACCACCACGCCAACCCAGTGCGCTCCTGCCCTATCACGGTACAGGAAAGTCTTGATTAGGCTTGTCAGTTCTTACAGTTAGTTATTTTCTGCTATTCGGAATTTGCTAGTTATGTTGTTATTATTCAGATGTTGGGTTGCTTTGCCTTACTCGGTACAGTGGTGCGCTGTTAGTATTTGCATTACTTGCCTACGAGTACTCTATAGACGAGAGGCAATCCCTCGTGATTCAGTAGCGTATAGAGTCATCAGCTCCTGTCATCCGGGCTTGATATTCAGAGGTGTAGTTCATTTTCTTTTGTTGTACAACATGGGTAGGCCGGGGCCCTGTCCCGACCATTTTATGGTACTCATAGGAAACTGCGGATTGTATATACATCTCTCTATGGTTAGTTGTGCCGGTGGTAATGAGGCCGTGCATTTGTTTAGTTATTTAGTATTTTCTGATTGTGTTGGCCGTGTGGGGGCCATAGTCTGATATTGTAGTAGTGACCTTGCGGTCACGTAGTTATACGGTATTAACTTTTATTGATTCTGAGATAACTAGACCGGCATGGTGGCCTTGTCGGCCTGCATAGGTTCCCCTATGAGATATAAGATTCTGGTTAGATGTTGAAGTCTTATACAGGTGGCTATAGGCCCAGTCGGCCCGGGCTGTATTTACAGCCGTTATATAGCCCGTTGTTTCGAAATTTGAGATATAGAGCTAGCTGGGGCACCGGACGTGCTTAGGCTCGCCTGGTGTGATCAGGATCCTACTAGGGTACCGGGTGCCAGTCATACCCCCCAGGCGAGGCGTGACAATGATGTTCTAAACCCTTGCATTATCATGAAGCATGGGAGTATGATTTCATAATGAATACATGTGGTCTTCTCTTTATCCTTACAAGCCTTTAATATGTATGATTTACCTTAAAAAAATTTTAAATTGCTTTAGCAGTTTTACTTACCTTGCATACTCAATCATTCAACATGCTAACTGCATACTTCTATGCTGCATCGTTTCATGATGCGGGATCGGATCTCGAGTTCGGCCCTGTCAGTGGTAAACTATTGAAGATACTGTCTGGTGATTGGTGAATCCTCATCTTTCGGACCAAACTTTCGGTTATATCGAACATCTTTCTTTTGTTTCCACTTTTGAGCTAGTTGGGGGTGTTGTCCCATCATCTCGTCAAGATTAGAGGCTTATCAGATTTAGATATGTATTCGGTTCGGATGTCTATTATGTTACACATTATTTTGGTTTGATTTCCATGGAACTTATAAATTCATTTTTGCTCTTGTTTATTAAATGAGTTAGTGAATGCTTATGCCATGTGTCAACTTGAGTTACTTTGTCGTGTCTACGATGCGGATCCCCTCTCGGGTTATGACAAGTTTGGTATCGAGCAGTAGTTTGATGTGTCCTTGGGAGTCACGAAGGCCTGGTGAGTAGAGTCACCATTGGTGTGAAAGAGCGCCACACTTATGATGAAGAGGCTATTAAATGTTTTAGGAAATGCTCCCTTCTTTCATGATCGTGTTGTGCTATGAAAAAAGCCTTTCTATCTTTCTAATTCGTGCTATTCGCGATTGCAAAATTATTTCTCTTAGGAGGATGAATGGGAGAAGGAACGAAGGTGGTGAAGTCCACGATGAGGGTAATGGTTATGGGCATCGGCCCGGCCCGCTGCTTGGCTTTCGGGGAGCCCCAAGCAGGAGCCAGCCTCTTATGCTGAGTTCAGTGGCCATTCGGATGTTGGTGTAGGCCTTGGCTTGCCGGAGTCAATCAGCAGTGCGCATGTTCCCTAGAACGGTAATTCGGCGGCGGCTAGAGTCAGGAACTTTTGAGAATAGATCACCAAAGTGCCAGGTTGGTAGATGAGGACCCACATGACTTCATTGATGGGTCATTCAGGTCACCAGTTATGAGGGTGGCGGTGTAGAGTGTGCAGAGTTGGCCTCCTACCAATTGAAGAGGGTTGCGCATATTTGGTTTCGTGCTGGCGAGGATAACCAGGGTTCTTTGGGGTGATCAGGTCACATGGGAGGAGGTCGGAGTTGCGTTCCTCGTCGGTTCTTCCCTCGAGAAATGAAAAGAGTTAATGCTTAGAATTTGTGAATCTAAAGCAGGGTAGGATGACTGTCCAGAGTACGCCCTCGAGTTCACCCTTTTTATCTAAAAATACCCCGAGTTGGTGGCCGGCCCGGCGAGTGCGGGTGAGTAAATTTGTGCATGGTATAGCAACATATTTGGACAAGGATTGCAGGACAACTATGCTTCACCAGGATATGGATTTTCCCCTATAGTGGTATGCACGCCCGGCGGATGGTAGGAACCGCCTGAGAGGAGGCTTCAAAGAGCCGGACGAGAGGGCGTAGATTCTCTCAACGAAGTCCGGTGGGGGCATTGACGAGCGGACCTATCAGATTTCATCGCCCCTGCATCATCAGTTGTGAGTGTTCCATCTGGGAGCCCAGCTTGATCGAGAGGCGGAAGCCACGGATCAAAGGATCATAGCAGCAGGCTCACGGAGTCCGGCATTTCAACTTGTCGCGAGGTGCGGCCGAGGGCACATAGGCTAGTTTTTAGCAGGAGTGAGATCTTGTTTCGGATGTGGATAGACTGGACATATGCTCAAAGATTTTCCAGCGGTGAGGCAGGACCAGGTGGGGCCCGGGCCCGTGTCGACCGACAGCGCCCCGGCACTTAACACATCGGGGGGCATCTACTAGTACAAAATTGTGGCGGCGCGGAGACAGGTTCTACGCTTTAGCCACTCGCCAGGATCAGGAGGCATCACCGAATGTCGTTACTGGCATGCTAAGGAGTCTTTAATGTTGATGTATATGCTTTGCTAGATCAAGGGGCTACCTTATCTTTTGTAGCATACATATAGCTAGTAGCTTCGGGGTTAATCGATGTATTATCCGAACCCTTCTCAGTTTTTTCACTCCAGTTGGTGACTTAGTTATAGCTAGACGAGTGTACAGAAATTGCCCGGTTTCAGTTCTTCATAAGGTCACCTCGCGAGACTTGATAGAGTTAGCCATGAGATATTGATATTATTCTCGACTGACTTGGTTATTTGCATGTTAGCTTACATCCTTCATAGAACCCGATCAGTAGAGTTTAGATTTCCAAATGAGCCAGTCTTTGAATGGAAGGGTAGTTTAGTGTGCTTGTAGGTCAATTAATTCCTACCTTAGGCCGGAAGATGATTTCCAAAGTATCTACCATCTAATTAGGGTTAAGGATGTGGAGTCGACGACCTTTGGAGTGTTCCAGTAGTATGTGAGTACCCCAAGGTCTTTCCTGATGATTTGCCAGGTGTGCCTCCCGAGCGAGAGATTGATTTCGGCATAGATCTTCTTCCCAACACGTAGCCTATATCATTCGCCCACATAATGGCTCGATAAAACTAAAAAGAGTTGAAGGATCAGTTGAAAGAATTTGCTAGACAAGTTTCATCAGGCCGAGTAAGTCCCCATGGGGTGCATCGATGTTATTTGTTCGGAAGAAGGATGGTTCTCTTCGCATGTGTATCAATTATCGGTAGTTGAATAAAGTTACCATCAGAGCAGGTATCCCTTACCCATAATTGATGATTTGTTTGACCAGCTCGGGGTGCCAGGTGTTTCTCAAGATTGTTCGAGATGCGGATACCACCAACTTAGGGTTCGGGAGAGGCATCCCAAAAACCGCCTTCTATGGTCATTACGAATTTGTTGTTATGTCATTTGGACTAACCAATACCTTTGCAGCTTTTATGGATATGATGAACAGGGTATTCAAGGCATATCTAGACATGTTCGTAATTGTGTTCAATGATTATACCTTTCATATACCCTCGAAGCGAGGAGGGAGCATGCCGCTCACTTGAGAGTAGTGCTTCAAACACTCAAGGACGGCGGTCCACACACAGTTTAGCAAATGCGTTTTGAGTTGGTCCCATGGCATTTCTAGGCCATGTGGTGTTAAGTGAGGGTATAAAGTGAACTCACAGAAAGATTGAGGTGGTGAAGGAATTGGTGAGAGATCGGTGAATCATTCGAAATTCAGAGTTTCTTGAAGCTTTAGCTAGTTAATATCGAAGATTTGTTGAGGGCTTCTCTCCTTCTGACCCTATTGACTAGAGCGACTGGAAAGGGGTGAATTTCCAGTGGTCGGAGGCTTGTGAAAAAGCATCAGGAATTGAAGACCCGACTCACTTCAACACCCAGTGTTGACTTTACCGGAGGGTACTGATGGCTTTTTTGTATACTATGATGCTTCAAGAATTAGCACTAGGATGTGTATTAATGCAACATGGGAAGGTAACCCAAAAGCTTATGCCTCAGACTGACTAAAGTTCATGAAAAATTTTGACTGATCTTGAATTGTACTTGATGGTATTTTCATTGAAAATATGGCGACACTATCTATAAGGTCCACATGGATGATGTATTCACATGGATGCAGAGCTCTAAATATGTATTTGCCAGAAAGACCTAAATCTTGGCCAGAAAGAAGGTGGTTGGAATTGTTGAAGGATTATGACATGAGTGTTCTTTACCACCCGAGCAAGGCTAATGTGGTTGCGGATGCACTTAGTAGGCTTTCTATGGATAGTGTGTCCCACGTGGATGGAAGGTGGTGAAAGATGTCCATCGACTTGCAAGGGCGGGGGTTAGATTGATCGACTCGACCGATTCGCGGCGGTGTGGTCATCTTGTTAAGAATCATCCTTGGTAGTCGATGTTAAGTCTAGGAAAGATGAGGATCCAATCTTGAGGAAGCTGAAGGAAGCGGTGCGGAATGGTGGAATTTTCTCAAGGGAGATGTTCTAAGATACCAAGGTCGGCTATGTGTTCTAGACGTTGACGATTTGAGGTTCGGGACTCTTAGCGGGAGGCACAGTGCAGATATTCCATTCATCAGGATCCAGGAAAGATGTATTTAGACTTGAGAGATATCTACTGGTGGGATGGTATGAAAAGAGATATTGCGAGTTGTAGCGAAATATCTAGGAAGATGTATTTAGACTTGAGATATCTACGGTGGGATGGTATGAAAGAGATATTGCGAGTTTGTAGCGAAATATCTGAACTGCCAGCAAGTTAAGGTCGAGCATCAGAGGATGGGAGGTATACTTCAAGACATGATATCACTACACAGAGTGGTAAGAAATTAACATGGATTTTATAATAGGTCTACCTCGTACTCGCCGACAATGTATTCCGTTTGGGTGGTGGTAGATAGGTTGACCAAGGATGCACTCTATTGGTCAAAACCACGAATTCAACGGATGACTACACCAAATGTTATATATTTGGGAGTTGGTTCGACTTCCGCAGTGCCTTTTTTCCATTATTTAAGTCGAATCCTCGGTTTGCTTTGATTCTAGCGGTACTTTCAAAGGGGACATGGGACTCAAGTCGAATCGATTACAACATTCCATCCTGAGGCAATGTCCGGGATGAACGGACGATCCAGACCCTCGAAGAGGATATGTTGAGGGCATGTGTTATAGTTTTTAAAGGTAGTTAGGATGACCATTTGCCCTTGATCGAGTTTTCTTATAATACGATTACCACTCCGGTATCCGGACGATGGCACCGTTCGAGGCTCTTTACGAGGTGGAGGTAGAGATCTTCCATCGGAGGGTTCGAGTTGAGTGAACATCTATGATGAGACCAAATTCAGTACATGAGAGTGATGGTGAAGGTTTAGTTGATAAGGGGATTGGTTGAAAAGCTGCTTCAGATTCGCCATAAATCGTATGCGATGTGAGGAGAAGAGATTTGGAGTTTGATGTGGATGATTGGAGTATTTCTAAAGGTATCTCCCATGAAGGGAGTCATACGGTTCGAAAATAAAGGTCAACTTAGTCCCTGTTATATTGGTCCGTACCCAGTGGTAAAGGGTTGGCAAGGTAGCATATCGGTTACTTTCATCGAAGCTATCTCGGTTCATTCCATCTTTCCATGTGTCACTTTTGAAGAGGTGTTTGGGTGATCGGCCTTGGTAGTTACCGTAAACTGACATTGGTGTGAAAGACAGCCTTAGTTATGAAGAAATTTCGGTTGAAATCTTGGATTGTCATGTTCAGAAAGTTGAAAAACAAGGAGATAGCTTCAATTAAGGTTTATGGAGAAATCAGCATGTGGAAAGAGGCTACATGGGAGGCCGAAGCGGACATGATAGCTAGATATCCACATTTGTTCTCTGACTTAATTCCTACTTGAGGTAATTTTTTACCCTATGACTCCATCTAGTTTTCATGATGTTTGTTCATGTGTGCAAGTCTCTTTTGGGTGATGAATGTATGTGTAAGGTCTGAATTCTTTGAAGCTATATAATCCTTTTTGGAGGTAGTCAATCCGTGAGAATTTCGATTTAAATGATCAGTTTTGGGGTGTGATAATTGCATGGTTATGTTTTTTGCTTGTTTCTAACATTCGAGGACGAATGTTCCCAAGGGGGAGATATTTTAATACCCCGGAAGGGGCCTAAGAATAGACCTGGGAGTTGAAGTTGAAAACTACAGAAAACCTGGAATTTTGCACCAGTATGATGTTTGCACTCCAGTGCACTCGCAAATATTACGCGGTCGTACAAATATCTGATGACCCTTTTAAAAATGGGATGTCGAATCCATAGGGGCTTGTACCAATTCAGCAAATTATGAAGTTCAAGTATGAGATTAACCTTCTGAAGTGTTGATTATAAGTTTTCGGTAAATTATAATTAAGTTTTTGGGGTGTTCACAAAACAATCTGGAAACAATATAAGAAGCAACTAGAGTTAAAAGTAGGATAATCATGCAACGCCACACTTCATAATGGTTCAAGTATGATATTATCAATTTTTGTCTCACATAGGTTGAATATGCGATGTTCATGGTCTTTCGAGCCTCTAAACACGACAAACTAGCCTCACAACTACATCGTTGAGCGGGGATGTGACATCCTAGTTCGTGGGCAATTCAACTACATGGATGTGGTTTATAGGATTTGTGCTCTTGATTGGGGGACTTTTGTACCTCTAATCATTTAACCTAACAAAGCTTCACAACTGATAGGCCGCAAGTGTACGGGTCGTGCAAGTAATATAGTGGCTCTTTTTAAGAACGGAATGTCGAACCCACGGGGTGGACCCATTCCTCTAACTATCATTTCTAGTGTGTTCTTAAATACCTAAAGTGTCGGTGATAGACATTTTCGTTTGAGAATATTTAAGTCTAAGTTTGGGTCAACGACATATTCTGAAAGTGCTCTAGGAGCAACATAGAGTTAAAACCAGATAATCATGCGATACTACGATATGCAATGGAATAAGCATGGGACTATCAATTATTATTTCACATAATTAGAATTGCATGTTCATGGTCTTTCGAGCCTCTTAACACGGCAATCTAGCCTCACTGCAGCATTGTGAGCGAGTTTAATTTCTAGTCGCGGGCAATCAATTATGTTGTGGTTTTACGGAAACGATTAGGGACTTTCGTACGTCTAACCATTTAACTCAACTTAGCCGCACAACTACTTCTTGGTGATGTGACATCCCAAGTTGGTCTTTCATAACCCCGTGTGTCAACCAAGCAAGGTGTTAGGTATATTTCTATCCAAACACGGAACCTCTCCCGAAGTTACTTCATGCTCCCCACATTCTCATGTCCTGACCTAGGTAATGCCTTCTCAAGCTATTTCCCAAGCTAACAAATATGCTTTTATGGTGATCAATCATAAAAACAACCAACAAAGCAAGAATGCAAGACGAGAAAATAACAATCAATAACTCAATTCCAAAACAACATCTTAAATTACAATCATAATCCATGGCTTCAACCCTAGAGGAAGGGTTCTTGCCATGCATGTTAGTAAAACTACTCTAAACTACTATTAATCTACTCCTAAACTACATACTTACACGATATTGGTAGATGTGAAGGGAATTTGACAAACGCTAGCTGAGTTCTCCCACTTCTCCCTTCTCTCCTATGCAGTTTTCGAATAAAATCGTGACCCCTGGAATTAGGAGCTAAGGGTCCTATTTATAGTAAATGGAAAACGTGCTTAGTAGCTTTGTCGTGCGGCTCGTGTCACGGAGTGTATCGCGGAGCACTGCCTCATTGACACGGAGGCATCGCGCTCATGGAAATCAGCCCGAAAATCAGCCTGGCTGACACCTTGCCGCGATGGCCGATGACGCATTTTGCTTGGGCAGCGCGTCACACATCCTTGGTCGCGGAGCCACCCTGCCGTGGCACGCTGCCAACATAGGGGGCTGTCTTGGGCAGCACCGCCCGCGTGGCCGTTGCCGATACGCAGGTGGGCTGTTTGGAGCCTCCTCTTTGCGAAGCGTTCGCGTGTTGATTCCTTCTCCAAGCCTTACTTCACCAATTCATATGAATTAGCTCCTCAAAAAGTCATCAAAGCCACACAAAACAAGGCTAATCATGTTGGATTGCTTTATATCTTCCTTTTATATAAAATCACATGAAAATGTATCAAATAGCTTAGATAACGACTAATTTAAGTTATAAAGCGTAACACGGGCCTATATTATTTCCACGTGATCAACAAATACATCTACAAGTGGTGGTGACAATTCTAAGCTGAGTGTCTTGCTATCATCCCTGTTTCCTCGACCAAGCAAGGCAGATTTGCTTTATAATTTCTATCCTAATTGCGAATCATATCGTAAGATAAGAATTTGCTCCCTATATTCCTATGTTCTTGCCTAGGGTTGCTCTTTCAATCTTTTACCTAAGCTTAACTTGTATGTTTTCATGGTTATCAAGCATAAAAACAACAATAATGAAAGATGTAAGACAAAACAGCAATTAACAACTCAAACCAAAACGAATTCATGTATTACAATAATATCACGTGGCCTCCAACCTATAGGAAGGGTTTTAGCCACTCATTATTCCACTACAATAACTCAAAAACATGTTAGAGTAATTGTACTTACAAGAATAGGTAAAGAGAATGTAAAATTGGTAAACCCTAGGTAAGTTCTACACTTCTCCTTTAACTCCTCTACGGTTTTCATAAAATATTTCGTGATAAATGATTTTAGAAGCTAAGGGTTTATTTTGCATAGTAAATAAAATTTAAAAATTTTGGCGGTCATGGAATGGCTCCATGGCACGGAGCTGAACACATCAATTTGCCTCCGTGTCACGGATCTGTACTTGTGAAGCTCACTGGAAATCGCATTAAAATGATGATTGGCCGAGGCATGGCGCGATGGCCAACGTGGCATGGCGCTGCCCTTGTGCGATAGCTGCGTGACACGGCGTGGCGCGCAACGTGCCTAGCGTGGCACGACGCTGGTGCCGCCAGGTGCCCTGGAATCACTGCCTCATCTCGCGCATGGCCTTGGCATTGGCACTGGCGCTGGGCGCGGCACACGCCTAGCGTGGCACGCTGCCTAGCGGCGGCCAACCTTATTACCATGGTATGCTTTCTTGCAAACTTTGCAATTCGCTTCCAAATCCATTCCTTCACTTCACCCATCATTATTTAGTCCCTCATATGCATTTTACACCTACAAAACAAGGACTAATCATGTTGGTTTGTGCATACCCAAATTTACACAAAATCGCATAAGAATGTAAATGTATAATTAGACAAACATGACTAAATAAAGTTATAAAGTAGCACTTGGGCACTTAATTTTGCCCGAAGATCATATGACTCGAGTCTGAGATCGTGGTAAAGGCTCGGCTCGCCAGATAGTCATGATGAAATAGGAGCCTGAGGTTGTGTGGGTAGTCCTATGAATCGTGATATAGTATGACTCGTGGTATGAGTCATGATGAATTTGGGAGTCACGAGGTCTTTTGACAAATGGTCCTATGAGTCATGAGGAAGGTACGACTTCGTGGTTAGGAGTCGTGGTGGAATTCCCAGTGGTGCCAGGGTGAGTCGTCACGGGTTGTGGTAGGACTCATAATATGTATCCATGAGTCATGGTGAGGAGTTGTGGTTAAGTAGTATTGGTTTAGGTGGATGGTACCACGGTTGACAGTACGACCCAAAGGATGGTGGTACGGGTGTGTTATACCGGTCGTGGCCAAATTGAGAATATTGGGAGAAATGGCTAGGTGACCACGAGGAGGTAACCACGAGTCATGACTTGATGGTACGACTCGTGGTGACGGTGGTCGGGGCCAAATCTATTTTTCAAGAAATTTCATTAAGGGCTTTCTGTAATTTCTATGTTCTAGGGCCTAAACCACATTGTTTTGAACTCGTTTTAGGTTTTTTAGCAGGGGATCATCTATCTTAGGCCATTTCTTCGGGCATGAAGGTTGAAGGCTCAGGGGAGAAATGAGGAAGAATTTCAAGGTTTTCAAGTGAAATCTCAGCTAGGCAATTGGGAAGAGTTAGGGTTCTTTCATTCCCGGTATGTAAGGCCATGAGTGGGTGCTTCCTTCCACAGCCCATGCCCATTCCCTATCAAATTGTGATTTTTGAGATGATCAAGTATAGGGTTTTATTCAGTTGCATGATTCTCATATTCTCATTCATGGGCATGATTGATTTGAGTTGATATTGATGATTTACTAAGCTTGGGTGGATTCTAACCTTATTTCTTTTACAAAATTATTTTTCTAAAAATTGAATCTAAAACGCCCATGTGGATGCTCAAACAAGTGGTGATTGTGATAAACATGATGATGATGGAATAAATGATGAAAAGCATGTTTCCAACCTTACTCATGATTTTGATGATGTTTTCAAAGTAGATTGAATATAACCAAGTATAGTTAAGTTTTGGGTGATGCCCATATGATGTTTCCAAATAATGAGTTTTTTTTTGTTTGAGCTTACCACATGGTTGAAATGAATTTCCCTAAAACTCATATTATGAATCCTAGCTTGTGGTATGTTTCGAAGTAAAGCCTTTTAGATGCATGATTCTTAATTGATATGTACATTATTGTCACACTTTTTCAAGGACAATGTTAAGCTCCATTTCACATGATGTTGAGTCCATGCATGAATTCATTATGAGCCTTGTCAATAGACAATGTCGAGCTTCATTCATACGATGTTAAGTTATGAGTGATTTCATTTTAAGATTTGTCGAAAATACATTGTTGAGCTTCATATTTATATGATGTATAATCGATGCATGATTTAAAATTGAGCTTTATCGATAGACAATATTGAGCTTCGTCAGCGGAGCGATGTTGACTTCTGTTATACACGATGTTGAGCATTGCATATTATGGGAGAAGAGTCTATCACCGGCGGGTTAAGGGTCGACTACCCTATGCCCAAGAACTACGCGCCAACGTAGGATGATGCCCATGTTATTAGGACCTCCCTTGTGAGATATCCCCGTCCCAGTTGGACCTTCCACTTGATATCAATATCATGGTAGCGTACATCATCCTAGAAAGGTTATGGATGAAACTTCCCATTTGAGTTTTGATAGTTGGGACCACGTAAGTATCGTGGAATGTCGGTTATTTACGAGTCTCCCACTTTCTTTTATACATCAAAATTGTATATTGTAATGTCATGATTATTTGATGCATGCATGATCCAGAAGTAAGGTTTGATCATGTTTTGTGTTTGATATATTATGTCATGTTCATCTTTAGTCATTCGTGTCAATAATGATATTAAAGCCTTGCATTATCATAAAGCATGGGAGTACGATCTACTTAATGAATGCATGTGGTCTTCTCTTTATCCTTACAAGCCTTTTATATGTATGATTTACCTTAAAAGATTTTAAATTGCTTTAGAGGTTTTTACTTACCTTGCATAATCGGTACATTCCACGTACTGACTGCATTCCTTCTATGTTGCATTGTTTCATAATGCAGGATCCGGATCTCGAGTTTAGCCCATCTGTGGTACATCGAGTTTGCATATGTTGATTGGTGATTCCTCTTGAGATCGGACTTTCGGTTATGTCGAGATATATTTCTTTTGTTTCCGCTTTGTTGAGCTAGTTGGGGGGTATTTTCCCATCAGCTCGTCAAGATTAGAAACATCGAGACTTAGATATGTATTCGGCTTGGATGTCTATTACTGTTATTTTGGGTTGACTTCCGCCGAACTTATAAATTTATTTTTAATGTTGTTTATTGAATGAGTTAGTGAATATTTATGCCATGGGTTGACTTGGGGTCCCTTTAAGGTCTCTTTCCCCGTGTCAATGATGGTCCCCTCTCGGGTCGTGACATGTACATAACGAGATAGGTAGGTCGGGGCTCGTCCCGAGCTATATGCCAGTCATATTAATCTTAGAGGCTTGAAGATCTTTGTGTTGGTTTTTAGTATGTCGTGTATGGCCCTGTCATCCATCCATTTTAGTTGATTATGCAGGTTCTCGGCCTTGTCAGCTTGTTGTTTAGTCCCTGAAGTAGTTGCAACTTTCAGTCTTATTTATTTCATTTTTGAGGTTGTCGGTTTTTCATACTTATACTATAGTCATGTAATTTTGGCTACCTAGTTGTCTAATTTGCATTCAAGTTGTAAGAGTTTTAGTGGATAGCTTAGTCAAGTAAGGCACCAAGTGCTAGTCATGTCTCCCTAAGTTTGGGGTCTGACATTAGCGATCGATGTGGGAAGGGGCAATATTCTAGGTTTTGCTTGGGTAAGGAAGCGATGTCATTTGGTTTGTTGCTGTTGATGAAAGTGAGATAAGAGAGTTAGGGTGTGTTTGGTCTGGTAAGAGAATGGGATGGAGTATGAGAGAGCTCTAGAATATTGAGGATATGGGCCGAATGATAGTAGGTCAAGTGGGTAGGGACATAGTTCGTGCAAATTTGAGGCCCAAATATGGATAATTAAAAATTTGAAGGTTGTGAAAAATAGGCTACATAAAATTGCAAATACGACCAAAAAAAGTTAAATCATAGCTAAATCAAAAATAAAATCATAGCCATATTGATTCAAATAATTAAAATCGACATATTTGAAATAAAACACCGAGAAAAATTATTTATCCGAGATTAGAAAATTAATCAAGATTCTTAACTTAACAACATACACAATGTATTTTTTAATAGGCTAATTATAATAATTTTTATAGCTTACATTTCAAGACTCAAGCATAAACCCCAGTCGCGACATGGGAATTAGAACCACGAATGACTCCAAGCTAACCCAGAGAATAACATAGTACTAACATAATATGGCTTTAAATAGAAAGCGAGTGGAAGCTAGCTGAAATGTAAACCATTAGAGTATGCATAAGGACATAGCTCATTAACCACCTTGAGTCATAAGCTGATATTACACTTAATGTCTGAAAGCCTCTATTAGACCGATAAGGCTTCTAGGACAAGTCCCATCTAACTCAAATCTGACAAAGATAATACTGAAATAAAAAAAGAAAATATAACTCTCATTCTCGAAGTTAGGACTCACCACTACTAGGCATTAAAGTCGGGAACAAGTTTAACCGCGTGGTGATGAGTTGGATATTTACCAAATCTTAGGCTCCTAAGCATGAGTTTTTGCCTAGTTTTTGAGTCATTTATGTGGATTTTATGCTCTTTGTCTTTAATTCTTTGTAGGTACTTGATGAGTATAAAAGCATGAAATCGAGCAAAACACATGAAGTTTGAGATGGAATTTGATGAGTTAGCATATGAGGAGGAGGAGCCAAGGTAATGGAGGATTTGAGCTCAGAAAGAGTGTAATGACATGCGTGGAATCGACTAAATGTGTGGATCCAAAGGGCCGAAACACAGAAGTTACTACCAAGATTGGCTATTCAACCGGCTATTCATAAAATGGCATCAGATAAATTCCCATTGAACCGCCGGTCCCCCTGCCCAAAACACTATTTTCAATTGGCTATAGTTTAGTGCTCCGCGGATTGACACCAGCTAAACACCGGTTCTTCATAAGAGAGGCCATCTAATGAAGGGTAAAAGGTCCAAAAATGTCTCAAATAGAATCTAAAAGCTTCAAGGGCATTTGGGAAAAAGTTGTACACAAAAAGTACAGATATTTACATAGCTTTCATTGTACAACAACCATTATTCAACTAATTCACAAACCATTCCTTCACCTTCCACACGTAATTTCTCCATAGAATTGTAGAGTTAGGTAGGGCTTTCTTCTTCTTTTCTTTAATCCATTTTGGGGAAATTCCACCATTGTTGTAGGACCTTGTGAAGAAATTTTTGAATCTAATATAATGAATGTGAGGGGAATCCTTTTGGTATCTTCTCTCTATCCTCAAATATGCTTGACTAATTTTCTAGTTAGAGGTATATTAATGTTGGGTTTGTTAATTTGATTGGGTTTTGATAAATTGCTTTTGGATTCCTATTGAAATTATAGACCTATTATCTTCTCCCAAGTTATAATGTTTAAAATTGAAGGTTTGCAACCATGAATTGTGCTTTACTTTTCTTGCTTTTCTTGAGAAAGGTGAGAATTGGTGAGAAGATAACGATGAGGAATTGGAGTATGCGTGTGGGGGATTAAGCTAGAGATAGTAAAACCCACATTTTCACTCTATTAAAGTTCAAGGCTAGAAAGAGCTAATCCTTCCTCAAGCTTGTGTGGTTGATAACTTGAATTGTCTTTGGGGTTTGAAAGAACCCAAGGCATAAACATTCTTATAGTTGAAAAACAAGAGAATGTAAATTATCCACTTCTATCTATAATATTTATAAATATAAGGCATTAAAGAAATTCACACGATTTATTTAAGATATCATCTATAGAATTCCCCTAGACATATCCTTGTGAGTGCTTAGCTATTGGAATTTCCCCCAATTAGTCTTAGTTTAGAATTAGAAAGTTATTTCCTTTAAATCCCCAATTTTACTTTTCAAATGTTGAACAATTATGCGTTCTAGTCTGAATTTATTTATAACTCCGAGGTATTGACTCAATTCCTGTGGGATTGTCACGACAGAACATCGGCCTGGATCGAGATACGAAACAAGGAACCTCGAGGGGCTCCAAGTCGACCTTGGATAATCATAGCATCACACTATCGAGAATAACAACTAACAAAAATAATAACTAAGAGGGAAACTCTATTGAAAGAATCTAATTAAAAACAATAAGAAAAAAATCGTAACAACACTTTAATACAAAAATTTGAATCTATCTATACAGATTAAAGCCTCTACTAAACTGATGAGTTGCTAGGACAGGCCCCCGATTAACTCGAATATATGAAAATTGAAACATCATGAAAATATAAATCACGTCCTAGAGAGTGAGGACTCACCACAAGCAGCGAGAGGAGAATGAAGCATATCTAACCATGAGGCGAGTCGAAACACGAATCTATATCATGAAACAATATACGCACATAAAGGCGTGCGGTGCGGCACTTGGAATGTGCGAGTATGCGGGAAACGTAAATAAACTAAAACATGCAGAGCGATACAAGAAGAAATGTAAAATGAGCATTAATGGTAATATAAGCGAACGGAAATACAACAACCATTTTTGTTTGAGATACACATATACATATTATCATAATGATTTTTATAAGAAACATTCTTGAAATATGATTAACTGATGCACAAAAAGTTATATCTTGTGAACAAATGCGAGGACCAAAGCCTTGGTGATATCATATATAGTCACATTTACAAGGAAAACATTCTCAACTATGGAGAGTCTCGACTATCGAAGAAGGCATTCTCATTATAGAGAGTCATTAGTGACTAAGGGAAACGTTCTCGGGCGATGAGAGCCCCAACGAGGCTAAGGGAAACATTCTCGGCTTATTAGAGTCCCAGCGGCTAAGGAAACATTCTCGGCTAATGAGAGTCCCCGAAAGACTAAGGGAAATATTCTCCAGCGATGAGAGTCGACGGACTAATGGAAACATTATCGGTGATGAGAGTCCCCACAGACTAGAACTAGTCTAAATTACTACAACTAATCAGATACATGAGCATTCAACAAATTACATCATACTTTACACACATCCACAACACTCAAATCCGAGTTCATAGCATACGTGTATATCTTAGTTCATATATGATATATAGGTCCAACTTGTACTTTAATTAATGTACAATGAGATCATGGTGAAAGAACATGAATATTTCATGACATTTTGAATTTACTCTAATTCATGATGGTGATGATCATACCATTACCATAGGTTCAACTCATTTGATACATTTTACATTGTAATCATACTGAAAACATGCACATACTTCATTGGTCAAAACCCATAATTTCTAATCGTGTTCCAAAACATACAATGCGACATATGTTCCTGGGTGCGGAACCCATGTGACATACATATACTTTAAACAAGGATGTAACTACGATGAGAGCATATGATTAATTTATGAAGTCCCACTTGAAATTCTAGACTAATTCATCGTGAAAATCCCACATTCATGTTATTCATATATCACACACATATTTTAGGGAAGATATAAGTAACTTCATGAACACACACTATTATTAATCGTGAGAGTTTTTGCATAAATTGGAAACATAGAACATGCTTTTCTAGAATCGTTTAGGTTTTTAAAATAAAAATTTGGGACACAAGGATTAAGGATGTCCTTGTTGAAAGCCCACATACCTGCTTCGAAGAAATCCCCATAAGACTAACCCTTGAAGTCTTTGAAGAAATCTCAACTAAATTTTTAGTCTTGAGAGAGAAGAGGAAGAAGAATTTGAGGAATGAGATTTGTGATGGGCTCGCAAGTGTACGACAGGGCCGTACAAATAATATAGTGGCCCTTTTTAAGAGCCGGATGTTGAACCTACAGGGACAGGACCAATTCAGCTAACTATCAAGTTCAAGTGTGATATTAAATGCATAAGTGTTGATTATAGACTTTTGAGAAATTTAATTAAGTCTAGATGTGGTTAACGGAAATACTCTGAATTCATTCAAGGAGCAACTAGAGTTAAGTCGGATAATCATGCGATACTACGATTTGCAATGGTTTAAGTATGAAACTATCAATTGTCGTCTCACTTAATTAAAATTTCGATGATTCATGGTCTTTGAGCCTCCTAACCGCGACAAACTAACCTCACAACTACATCATTTAGTGGTGATGTGACAATTGCTAATTCGTGGGCAATTCAATTATGTGGATGTGGTTTTACGTGGATGTGATTAGGGACTCCATTGCTTCTAATCATTTAACTCAACTTAGTATTTCAAACTACTTCTTGAGTGGTGGAGTGACATTTCTAAATTAATTGATTTTCTCATCCCGTTTTATCAACCAAGCAAGGCAAATTAGGTATAATTTCTTATCCTAACCACAAATTATATCGTGAGATACAAACTTGCTTCCTACATTCTTTTGTTCTTGCCTAGGTTTTCTTTATCAAGCATTTAAATAAGCAACTGTGTGTTTTCATGGTGATCAATCATAAAAATAACCATAATTAAGAATGCAAGACAAAACAACAATCAATAACTTAATGTCAAAACAAATTCGTAAAAACACAATCATAACTTATCACTTCAACCCTAGAGAAAGGGTTCTAGCCACTCAAGTTCGTAAATTACAATAAAACATTAAGTAACATACTTAAAAGAATTGGTAGAAGAGAAGATGAAATTGATGACACCTAGGTGAGTTCTCCCACTTCTCCCTCACTCCTTGGTAGTTTTCGGGGAAATATTACGTGACAAAATGTTTTAGGAGCTAAGGGACCTATTTATAGTAAATGTGAGGTGTATAAAAAAATTATTCTGGCATAAAATAGCTCCATGTCATGGAGGGTTATCGCGCCAAAATGCCTCCGTGACACGGAGGGCATCGCGTAAGCAATCTGGAAATCAAAACGGTCGCCAGCGGCGGTTGTCCGCGTTGGCAGCGTGTCACGCTGGTTGTGCAGTGCGTTTGAGCGTGTCAGAGCCCTTGTCACGCAGCACTGCCTGCCCGTGGCACGTTGCCAATGCACCCGAGTGGTTGTTTCGCGCATCCTCCTTGCCGGCGTTCGTGTTTTACTTCCGATTCCATGCCTCCACTTCACCAACTCATAGATTAGTTTCTAAAAATCATTTCAAACCTACACAAACAAGAACTAATCATGTTGGTTAGTATAACATATTCACATTTACATAAAAATACATGAGAATACATATAATTAAGTTGATAAACAAGACAAAACTAAGTTATAAAGCATCACTCGAGCATGCTATTTTCCCGAGATCACCACCTGATTTAAAGCCTTGTTAAGTCCTCTCGAACAACCCTTTTATCTCATGTAAATGAAGACTCACACATAACTAATTTAACAAGATAATTCAAGTTACGGCTATAATGATTATTTGAGATAACAAGTTAAAAATAGATCATGCACGATGTAGTCATTAAAATGAAATACAACTATGTTAAGACTTCCTAACCTTAAGAATCGACTCTCAATCTTAGAAAACTCATGCAAATCAACCGATCAATAAATCCGACACATGAATGTTATCTCCTCATTAAACATGTGCCCTCACAACAAAGAGTTACCCCTTTTAACTCATGAAATTTTCAACTCACAACATGTATGGGTATATGAATAGAATTACGCTCGCTCTCTCAAAGAATTCACATGCATCATGTAGTGAACCATAAGCTTTCCCTTAGTGTTTTACTCCACTAATTTAAGGAGGTATGAACGTAAGATCAAGTAGGACTTAGTGGGTTGTAATGTAAGCCAAGGAATGGGTTTGCGATGTTATATCGTACTCGATCGAAAGATAGTAACATGCGCCAAATGGCATGGCGAGTTAGCATTCCGGGCTTCAGTATAGCATTATGTGGTTGCCAAGCATGTTTTTAGAATAATATGATACGAGATATTCGAGAATGAAAGTTCGTAAAGTAAAAATTAGATAGACGAGATAGTATTACGGCTACAGATTAGCCATTCGGACAAATGATATCTTGGCTACGGAATAGCCATTCGAACGAGATGATATCTTGGCTACGAGATTAGCAAACCAGACAGATAGTATTATCTTGGCCTTTCTGGTCCAACCACTCTGATTAGATAAAGATTACGATTCGGTATAAACGTATGAGAATCAGTATAATACAGAAAGAGATCGGAATAAATCGAATTGAGATAGTATCTTTTAGTTAAACATGCTTGCTATATATGTGCTTATTGTTTGTTGAGACTTGGTTGTGTCGTAAGGGCACCCTTTTGAGAATCCTTGCCGCCTTTGGGTTGGTAATCGTGTCGTCCGCGAGTCGGCGGGTGGGTTTACGTCACTCAAGGGGTGGCATGACGTCTCAGTTTGGACGAAGATGGGATGAAGCTTTCCCCATATCGGCGTCGGCATTATTATACAGAAGCCCTATTGTGCGCTATCGCTAGGGAGCAGGTGGATACAATTTCGGATACGAGATATAGTATAGGAGTCTCAGGACTCGAACACGGTTATTTATATCGGAGGCTATGGCCCGGCAGGAGCCTAGGGGCGGCAAGGAGGTGCTCGTAGTTGCGGATGAGTGGAATGACTTATTTTTGGCTGGTTTTGACACGGGTAGGGGTATATAGATTGTTTGCTTGCTTGGCGCCATCCGACTTATGGGGTTGGTATTGGCTCTTGCTTGCTACATGTATATCTATTTATGTGCTATATACTAGTTAACTCAAACAATTCGCCGCGTCTGGTACGCTCTTTGCCCTATCGTCTGAGAAAGGTTTGATCGACATATCAGTTCTTCAGATTCAGTTATCTCCTACTATTCAACATTTGCTAGTTATGTGTTTATTATTCAGTTGTATTCAGTTGCTTTGCATACTGAACATTGATGCGGCCGTTGGGAGCCTTTGCATTACTTAATGCTGCGAGGTACTCATAGGCGAGAGGCGATCCCTCGTGATTCTAGCCAGCTGTAGAGTCATCAGCTCCTGTCATCCAGAGCCTGATATTCAGAGGTGTAGCCCTTTTTCTTTTATTGTACAGTATGGGTAGGTCGGGGCCCGTCCGATCATTTCTATCGATACTCTTAGAAACTGCCCGGTGTATATATTTATCTCCCTGTGGTCAGTTGAGCCGGTCATGAGGCCGTGTGTTGTGTTCAGTTGTTTAGCTTTATTGATTATGTTGGTCGTGTGGGGCCATAGTGTGATAATAGTGGTGACCTTGCTGGTCACGTGGTTATTGATATTCTCCGTGTTGAGTTTGAGATGACTAGACATCATGGTGGTCTTGCCGGCCCGCATAGGTTCCCCGTTATAAGCATGTCTTTGGTTAGCTGTCATTATATTCACAGGTGGCTATAGGCCCAGTCAGCCGGAGAACATGTTAGGCATTATATAGCAGATTATTTCCGAAATACGAGATAGAGCTAGCGGTACCAGATGTGCTTAGGCTCCTGTCAACAGTCCAGGTCCTACTAGGGCACCAGGTGCAGATCATACTCCCCCAAGGCGGGGCGTGACAAACTTGGTATCGGAAGCCGGGGCCGTGTCCCGGGGAGTGCAGCCGTCTTTAAGTAGAGTCTAGTCTATGGATGTTGTGCACCACATTCTATAGGAAGGAAATTTTGCGAGGCATGATAGGATGGTTACTCTTCTTTTCTCAGTCAGTCGTGCATAGAGGCGGTTCAGTATAGGGTCGAGTCCCTAAAAACTTAAAATATTCTTTGATTCACAGATACAAAAGCTGAATCGGCAATACCCTATCTGACGAGGAAGATCGAAATAGCACGAGAGGAGGGCACCGGCGGTCACAAGATAATTACAACAGTAGGAGGAGATACCAGAGACCTTCCAGCGTGATACCTTTATCGGTACTATTCCCAGTATACGTTGATAACGTAAGAATAGGAAGTCCCGGAAGTATAATGTACATACGAGTTGACTTATTTATTATATATATAAGATACGATTAAGATAATAGACAATATCAGATTATCAAATAAGTATGAGAAGAGAGGGAAATGCAGGATTCCATATCCATCTTTTCAGATGTGGTACAGTTCCATGTCTTCGTTTTGTTGCAATAAGAAAAGGCTATTCCCACCTCTTGATTTTAGTTCGATTGCAATAGAGGCATAATAATTGAGGTGAGGTTGCCCAAATCAAGCGGTAAGTGAAGACGGAATGATTGATTCAGTAAGTGTTAGAAAGCGTAAAGAGCCCATATGATTATGTAAGTTGTGCAGACCTTCATGGTAATAAGCCAGAAGAGCAAGTAAGACTGCTAGTTTACTCGAAGCAGGTGTAAAGACTTGTCGATGATAAACGCCTAGTAATAGTCAAGTCGAGCCGAGAAAAAGGCCAAGTCCGCCATTTACGCTAACAACAGCAAGACATACCTGCAAGATAATAGTTATGGCTTCAGTTGTGACACCGAAAGGTAGGGAGGTCATGCGAATCAGATGGGCCTAACTGCAAGCGAGAAAAAGTATAAGTGAGACTTGACCGGTAACCTTATTAACAATAAAAAAGGCGAGTACCTTGAATCCCATAATTCAGCTTAAGTAAGATAAGGGGAAGAAGCAGGAATACCAAATTTTGTGGGGAAATTAGAATCATCCCCAAAATGATAGAATATCGTATTGGACTAAGCCTCAGGCGACGGTTAAAGACGGTAAGATTGTGGTTCAAAATATCGCGGTATGTCCGCTGTAGGATTAGAAAAAAAAAACTACCAGTACAGAGATCTCTCTAATCTAGTGCGTCCAGGAGATAAGACCAGTAGATAGTCGTGAATATAATATAATGCCAAGTAAGGCCACAAGATTCAAATATTGACCCCATCTTTGTAAGAGTGGAGAAATTTTAACAGTAGACCATAACTAAAGTATATATATTTGTTACTTCGATGGGTGACAATACAATGAAATGAAAGAGAAAGCAGGAGGTATTATTAGATCGTAGAAGCAGTATATCATGTACAGTATGGAAATTTAGCGAGTGTGTCGGAGATTACGTATCCTCCCAATTCGGTATGTATTGTACGTAGTTATTGATATATATATGTACGAGATAATAGATATGCGTGACATTTGCCAATAGGGGTTACAATCACACGGATGTTGATTAGTGCTAGGAAGTATATACGGTGCACTGCGGGACCCCTTGCCAAAAAAAAGAAAAGAAAAAAAAAGAAGAGAGAGAGAAGAAAAAGAGAAAAGAGAAGAAGGGCAGGTTAAGTGTGACTTACGTATGAAGCCATAGAAACTATCTAGGTTCTCGGTTATTAAGTTAATACACTTATATGTTGCCGGATCTAGGCTTTAGAAGCTTACAAGAGTTAGTAGCTTGAATCGGGTGGTTAGATGATAAGGGTGCGGTTAGACGGTCGACGACCGGCTGGCACCTATATTAGCAAGGAAGCATCCCTAAAGATCAAGTAACATTGTGTGCATGTGCGAACCCGAGAATTAGAGACCGAATGAGCGCCACTTGAGTTAGCAATACCATAATTTTTCCGAGTATGTTAAGTGGTCGTACATCGTTTTCCCAGCCTTGTAGGTGAGAGTTGGCCTTAGTCAACCTAGTAGTTATTATGTGGGAATTTTCCGCAAGTTAGTCCAGCCGTCCCAGTCAGACAAGCCCGTGGGCACCCCAAAGAAAAGGGTCCACATCCAGAAGTCGGTAAGCCAGACTAGTACTTGGCGGTTCTCGTAAGATATTCGGATGCAGGCCTAACGAGAGACTAGTTTTTCTGAATGGCTCATAAGACCGAGAATTTCACAGAACAGTAGTATAAATCCAAGTGGATACGCACAAGGTGTAAGACATTGGTAGTACTCTTCTATGCAGTGTTTACCAAGACAAGGAGATCGGGAGACTCGGTAGAAAAATCAGGGCGGATCACTTTGGTAAGTGGGACTAAGCACAACTCTAAAATTGTTCAATTAAGAGAACTAGTTGGATGCCCACAACTTCGCAGTGTACTTGAAACTCTGAATGCTCCAGTAGGACATTTAGGGCATTGTTAGACTACTACAACATTGGTCATTCAACCCGATATTCGTTATTCAAGGTTATGCAGCGGTTATTATAGTCGTAGTCATTGCTCGGGATCCTCTGATGGGATAAAGGCACAAGGTGCGCAGACGGTCGTTCGGGTTATCCCAGCATTAAATAGCCTTGGCATGCGGCTAAAAGGCCGGATAAGCTCTAGCTATACCGGTAGATTACTGTCGGTCTCTCAGGCATAATAAGCCGTATGACCGTCAATTATGTGCCAAGTTCCTTAAATATGAATATGTTGTATCGATCAGAAGAGACAATGAAGTAGCAAACACCCTTAGCTATAAATCTATTAGGAGTTTGGCGTATTTACCTTGAGCAGCGGGAGTTGGTGAGGAGATACCAATTAGTCAATTTTAGCCGTTCATGTAACGAAATGAAGGACAACAGGCAGTAGTGGCAGAACACCGCATTGTCGTCATTAGTTGTGGAGGTAAAAGAACGGCGATATGAAGATCACGACTCGGTCGGCTTAGGACGGAAATTCGGCTTAAGGTAAAGCGCCCAGTTTTCGGATAGCGAGGACGAAGTGCTGTATGTGAGCCGCCTCGTGTTCCAGATATTTCAGGGCTCCGCCAACAGATTATGAATGAGGGACATTATGCCCGCTATTCTCTCCACCCTGGCACGACGAAAATGTACCATGATATCAAAGAGAACTGTTTGGTGGCCATGTATGAAAAAGAGAAATTGCCGAATTTGTAGCTCGGTGTTCCAACTGCCAACGAATTGAAAGCAAAACATCAGAAACCAGGCGGGTTAACTCAGGACATAGCTGTGCCTCTCTGGAAATGGGAAGCAGTGAACATGGATTTTGTAACGGGATTACCACAGTACCGGACATAGGCACGATTCCATTTGGGTGATAGTTGACGGCGACAAAATCAGCTCATTTCCTTCCAGTAAAAGCTACTTTCTCGGCCGAGGATTATACCGAATTGTATATCATGGAAATAGTTAGATTACACGGAGTGCCAGTATCACATTATCTACGATAGAGGAGCACAATTTTACAGCTAGATTTTGGCGGTCGTTTTAGAAGTGCAGAGGCCTTGATTTAATTTGAGCACGGCATTCCACCCTCCAGACGGATGGGCGAAATTTGAGCAGCACTATTCAGACGCTCGAGGACATGCTACGAGCGTGCGTGCTGGATTTTAGAGGTAGTTGGGACGAGCATTTGCCGTTAATTGAGTTTTCTTATAATAATAGCTATCACTCGGCTATCGGATGGCGCCCTTTGACGCATTGTATGGGCGAAAATGCAGATCGTCGAGTTGGCTGTTTGAAGTAGGAGAGTTAGCGCTGAGTGGGCTGACATTATTCAACAGTCAGAGGAAGGTAAAGCTTATTAGAGAACGCCTCTTGTTGCCTGAGCTTCACCCGAAATCATATGCGATATGCAGCACGAGAGACACAGGTCGATGTGAGCAGGCAGGTATTTTGAAAGTATCACCGATGAAAGGGGTGATGAGATTCGGCAAGAAAGGTAAGCTCGGTCCAAGATCTGTGGGGCCTTATCAGATTCATCGAAAGATAGGCCGAGTGGCATATGAGTTGAACTTGCCTCCCGAGTTAGAATCGAGTCCATCCCAGGTCTTTCATGTATCTATCTTGAGGAAATGCATAGGAGACCCCTGAGCAGTCCCGAGTCCGAGGATATCCAGGTTACAAAGAGCTGGCCTACGAAGAGGTTCAGTAGCTATCACTAGACAGACAAATTCGTAGATTTAGAACCAAGGATATTGCGTCTATGTCGAATGTAACTGTGGCGTAACGAGAGGAGAAGACTTGGGAGGCGGAGGAAGATATGAAAATCAGATATCCTCACTTATTCCAAGCCTAGTCAGGCAACAGGTATGCTAATATTATTATCTATGTAGTATTTTGGAGTTTGTATATATGTATAAATGAAAAAGATCGATTTTTAGCTATCACATGAATCCTATTGTATTGTGTGGAGTATTTGTATTGGACTTTTTGTGTTTCGGGTTTTGGGATAGTCCATATTACGGGGAAACTGCCGAAATTTTCTAAAAACAAGTTAAGTTGGTTGAGAAGTCCTCTAGATAGCAGTTTTCATTCGAGGGCGAATGTTCTAAGGGGGGAGAGTGTTACACCTAGTAGATTCCGGCACATAGATGGCCTATTCGTGTTGGTTAAGCATGTTTGAAAGCCATACATGCTAGAAAAAGGCCCGGGGAAAGATCGGACGAAACCTATCGAACCATCGCGGAAGGAGCGAGCAGAGGCCCTCCGCGATAACGGCGTGTCTCGGAGGCGGGGCCTCCGCGGTGGCTTTCCGTGACACGTTGGGCACATCGGGCAAATATAAGCCCCACTTCGGTTTGTTTCATTAAACACCCAGGATAATTCCAGTGAGCTCGCGAACGAGAGAGAGAGCGAAAGTGGTGATAAATTGTGCCCGGTACGCGAATCAACGTAGTCAAATCCAAATTAACCTCGGATCTTGGTGTTGCATGAAACAAGGAGCATTCTAAATTTAGTTTCGCGAAATAGGCCGACAAATCGTCGAGCTACCCAGGCAGAGTAAGTAAAATTTGCTTGATGTGATCATGTCCTAGCCTTAAAGTGAATACTTCTCCCTTACTTGGACTTTTGAAAAATAGCAGGATTTTTACTTAGTCTTTCGATAAGACTAAGTTTAGGCTATAAATATATCGAAAGTGACGTTGTCTTTTAGAATAGTGATGTATTTACTACTAATTGACGTGTATGTGAATGTAGTTGGGAGAAATAGGCTAGATGCTTGACCGAGCTTCGTCCGATAGTCGGATAACTACGAGGTTAAGGTATGTAAAGCCGGTTTCTTCGTCAAGTTAGTAGCTTTAGCCTTGTATATCATAATAGACTCATAATAGAACTCAGGATTGAATATTGATAGTAATTAAGTTCCAATGAAGTCTATGAGTTTTGTTATTATCATCGTACTCGATCCGAAAGATAGTAAACCATGCGCCAAATGGCGGTGTAGCATTCAGGAACTGAGTATAGCCGAGTGTGTGATTAGCAAGCATGTTTTTAGAATAATATGATACGGATATTCGAGAATAAAAGTTAGTAAAGTAAATGAGATAGACAGATAGTATTCTGGCTACGGTTTAGCCATTCCGAACCCGGATGATATCTTGGCTACGATTAGCCATTCCGAACCCGAGATAGTATGCGCTCACAGATTAGCCATACGGTTAGATAAAGTGCAGTTCGATTATAAAAGCGATATGAGAATCGGTATAATACGAAAGAGATCGGAATAAGAAATCAGAATTCGAGATAGTATCTTTTCAGTTAAACATGCTTGCTATATATGTGCTTATTGTTTGTTGAGACTTGGTTGTGTCGTGAGGGCACCCTTTTGAGCGTCTCGCCACCCACAGGTTGTAATCGTGTCGCCGCGACGGGTGGGTTTACGTCACTCCAGGAGTGGCATGCCATCGATTTGGACGAAGATGGGATGAAGCTTTTCCCCATATCAGGCTGATCAGCATTGTTATACAGAAAGCCCTGTTGCACGCTAAGCGCCAGGGAAGCGGTACGAGTCTGATTTCGGAATATACGGTCTGATATAGGAGTCCCTCCGGACTCGGGCAGTTATTTATATCCCGGAGGCTATGGCGAGCCGGAGACCCAGGGGGCCGGCAGAGGTGCTCGTAGTTAGCAGATGAGTGGAGTGACTTATTTTGGCTGGTTTTGACCCGGGTAGGGAGTATATAGGTGTTTGCTTGCTTGGCACCATCGGCTTATAGGGGTTGGTATTGGCTCTTGCTTGCGACATATATCTATTTATGTGCTATATACTAGTTAATAATAGACAGTAGGCCGCCGCGTCTACAGGTACGCTCTGCCCTATCGATGCGAAGGTTTGATCCGGCTTATATCGGTTCTTGATTCGGTTATCTCTGCTATTCGGCATTTTGCTAGTTATGTTTATTATTCAGCGTATCGGTTGCTGCATACTCGGTACCAGCGGTGCGGCATGCGGTGGCGCCCAGTATCTGGGTGCTTGGGAGGCGATCCTCTTATTCCGACGGGTAGAGTCATCGCTCCTGTCATCCCAGAACTGATATTGAGATGTAGCCCTTTTCTTTTATTGTACGGTATGGGCTGAGTCGGGGCCCTATCCCAGTCATTTCTATCCAGTACTCTTAGAGGCTTGAAAGATTGTACATGTTATCTCCTTGTGGTAAGTTGAGTCGTGCTTGTGAGGCCGTGCGTTGTGTTCGGTTGTTTAGCTTTATTGATTATGTTGGTCGTGTGGGGCCATGAGTGCGATAGTAGTGGTGACCTTTCCGGTCACGTGGTTATTCAGTATTCTTCGTGTTGAGTTTTAGATTACTAGACAGCATGGTAGCCTTTTCGGCCCGCATAGGTTCCCCGTTATAAGCATGTCTTTTTGGTTTCTTCATTATTATATTCCGCAGGTGGCTATAGGCGGTCGGCGGAGAGTGCAGCTTATTTACGGCCGTTATATAGCCCGTTGTCTCCCGAAATCTGAGATAGAGCCAGGAAGGCACTAGATGTGCTTAGGCTCACCAGTCAACGATCCGGAGTCCTACTAGGGGTGGTGCCGATCCATACCCCAGGCGGGCGTGACAACAACTATATCGTTTAGTGGTGATGTGACATGCTGTTTGTAGGAAATTCAGTTACGTGGATGTGGTTTACGTGGATGTGATTAGGGACTCTCGTCTTCAAATAATTTAACTCAACTTAGTTTCACAACTACTTCTTCGAGGTGGTGGAGTGACATTTCTAAGTTAATTCATGTTTTCATCCATTTTATCAATAAGCAAGGCAAATTAGGTATAATTTCTTATCCTAACTACGAAGTATATCGTAAGCTACAAGCCTTGCTTCCTACATTCGTTGTTCTTGCCTAGGTTTTCTTTCTCAAGCATTTACCTAAGCTTAACGTGTGTGTTTTCATGGTGATCAATCATAAAAGCAACCATAATTAAGAATGCAACACAAAGCAACAATCAAGTAACAATTCAAATTCAAATTCGTAAAAACACAATCATAACCATGGCTTCAACCTAGAGAAAGGGTTCTAGCCACTCAAGTTCGTAAATTACAATAAAACATTGTTAAAGTAACATACTTACAAGAATTAGTAGAGAAGATGGAATTGATGAACCTAGGTGAGTTCTCCCACTTCTCCCTCACTCCTTGGTAGTTTTCAGAAATATTACGTGACAAAATGTTTTTTAGGAGCTAAGGGACCTATTTATAGTAAATGTGAGGTGTATAAAATTATTCCCGGCATGATTTAGCTCCATGTCGAGGAGGTTATCGCACCAAAATGCCTCAGTGACACGGAGGCATCGCGCAATCGGAAATCAAAGCTTGAGTTGCCAACCGGCGGTTGTCCGCATTAGGCATGTCACGGCTTTGCTTGTGCGCGCGTTTGAGGCGTGTCATGGCCTTGTCGCGCATCCTTCTGCCCGTGTAGCATGTTTCAACATACCCAATTGGGCTGTTTCGTGCATCCTCGCTGTTAGAAACGTTCGCGTTTTACTTTCGATTCCATGCCTCCACTTCACCAACTCATAGATTAGTTCCTAAAAATCATTTTAAACCTACAAAAACAAGAACTAATCATGTTGGTTAGTATATATATTCACATTTACATAAAAATACATGAGAATGCATATAATTAAGTCGATAAACAAGACAAAACTAAGTTATAAAAGCATCACTCGAGCATGCTATTTTGCCCGAATCCAATTTGGCTAGAAAAACCCTTCAAACATCCCATACAATGCTCAAAATTCGTAGTTTAGGAGTTAGAAACATAGGATTTTATGAAAACACCCTTGGAAATTCCGCGAGAAAATATCCTGCAGGTCCCACAAGGAACCACACAAGTTTTGGGCTTGGCAATGACTCGTGGTGCCAAGTCGTGGTGTGCACTGGAACATTTCTCAAAATGTCTTCTCGAGGTCTGACAACGGCCCGACTTCACAAATCGTTATCCATCCCATGAATCATGATTCCTCCCGTTTACATGAAGCCACGTGATTCCGGCTCCTCCTTCCATGAGGCGGCTGACCAGTCATTACGACCTGACGATTCATTAGGTTGTACCGTGATCACTAAACCTTGTTGCACCTCCCTGCTTTGCTTCTCACGGATCTGGCCATGATCCGTTAGGTCACTAACAAGTCATTCCACGACTCGTTCGAGGCAAATTTTTGCACTTTCCAGCGATTTCTTTCTTTAAGAATGCAGGTCTATTCTCAAAAACTTTCGAGTTGTTACAATATCTCCCCGTAGGAACATTCATCCTCGAATGTTGGCTAAATACATTGAAAGGATAGGGAGGATGCGAATTCCAAAATTAATACATTACATCCCTAGGGCTGATCTTACATCTCCAAACTAAATATCCAAATCTCACATGCATGATAAGGCATAAGAGGAATTTGAAAAAACAGTGAAATGGACATTGGACTAAATAGAACCTTTGAAAAGGATTCTTTCCCTCAAGCGGCAGGCTAATATGGACTAAGTCTTCATTCTCAAATCACTTTCTGACACTGAACCAGGGTTCATGATATCTGGTCTAAGTAGGAGTAAGGAGTTCATGAGCGTGAGTCATTCACGACATCTAAAACTAAGCACATATAGGAGGTACCTTCATCTACTTGGCTACTAAGCAACTTCTAAAGGCCGGAATTTGAGCTAAAAATCTTGGAAAGGCGTGAGTCGATACACATAACTGGTTTATAACATGAAGATGAGCCTTAAGGATTTATAGAGTAAGGCCCATCATGCCGAAGCGGCTACTAAGAAATTTTGAAGTGCGCACATAGGGATGGTAGAGCCTAGCTTCAACTGAAATACATGAGAAGTTATTGGAACCTAAATGGATCGGCACACCACAACTATTAACGTTGGAACTCCCCTACTAGCATACTCAAGATCCGGCTTGTCTCACATACTTACCATCTACACATAGCTTAAAGCCATCGTTCTAAGGTTGTTGAATCCTTCTGCACAAGGTCGAGGCAAATTACTAACTCCTAGATCCTCCTTCACCTCTAACATTCACTGCAAGCCTTATACTCACAACAATTCACACCACACATTGATAATATCTTCTTAACAACCATCATAGAGCTTTTATTCCAATATAGGGGTTAGGGCTAGTAACATGCAAAAAAAAAGATAACACAAGATATATAAAACATACCTGGGTCTACTTCGAGTGACTTTTCCTCATCCTGATGTGCTACCAAGGTGTAGAATTTGGTTTTGATGCTGTCTATCTCCTACGCTAGATGATGAACAACCTTGCTAAAGCGGACGAGCTATTGGAGCTACCTAAGAGGTGGATGAGGCTCTACTCTTGTATCGCTTAGGCGCTGCGCAATCTCGGTGCTTATGACCCAACTTGCTGTACCAAAAACAAGCATCTAAGTTGGTCATGCTTCTCCCAAATGATGTTTCCCACAGTTCATATACAATGAGTATGTAATCTCCTTACCACAGGTTTATACGGAAAAGCTGGCTATTGAAGGTGCTAGGGCTGAAGATTTCCGCTGCAGCGTGAGGTGTCCACCACTTGACCTCTGCTAGGATAACTCTAAATCTCCGATTCTAGCCTCTTGGCCTCTCCTGCTTATTTCTGCACCTATTCCACTTCAATTTGTTGAGAAAATATCACCAAACGTGGAAATTATATGTCCTTGTGCAACATGGCGGTCACACTCTTTGACCAAGGACTCGACACTCCGTTCACGAACCTACTCACTTAGGCCCTCCTAGTCGGCTACCATTTTTGGGGCATACTTGGATAATCAGATAAAAAACTCCAATGCAACTCTTGGACAATCATGTCATTTTGTCTTAAGTTGATGAACTTTTCCGCCTTTGCCTCCCTCAACTCCCTAGGGAAAAACTGTCTAGGAATGCGGTCATAACTCATCCCTATCTATGGGGGTTTCTCCAACTCCCCAACTGCCTCTCCATTGGCAAAACCATATATAGAACGCTCCTTTCATCTAGTAGGAGGCTAAGTACGCGCTCTCGGTTCCGTCATCCCCATGATTTGGGTGATCATGCAGGATCTCTTCCAAGAACTCATACGGGTCCTCATCCACACTATGACCTTAAGAATTGGGGTGGATTCAATCTGAGGAAGTCTCTTACCTAAGCTATTTGCTACGTTCCTAATGCAGGGAACATGAGCCATTGCTTGCTGAATAATTTGAGCGGTCATAGACTGGCAACATATGAAGGTTTCCCTTAACTCGACATGAGTGACATGATCCATCGAGTTCGCTGGGGATGGTGGTGCTTTTGGCGCCCACTACCATTTCTTCTTCCATTAAGCTGCGTGCAGGGAGGCATTATCGCTGAGAGTGTAAAGCACGGTTTAGGGAGGAAATGTTAGATTTTCATACTCTATGCACGATAGGAATCGTGAAGAAAAGAGACATTCCTGAACGTCTCGAAGCCTCTTCGTCATAAATTATGGCGCGCTTCAAACCCATGAAGAAGACTCTGCCAGCGCGTCCTTCAGATACAATAGGACACTCTAAACCTTTGCTCTCATACCAAGTTTGTCATGATGACTCGAGCATAGGCCCGGATTAAGACACGGGACAAGGAATCCCGAGAGAGCTCTAACTCGACCCATGGCATAATCATAGCATAACACCATCAGGGCTAACGAAATAATAACTAAGCAAAAACTCTTGAAGAGTTTAATTAAAAACCATAAGAATAAATGTAACAACACTTTGATACAAAGCTGAATCTATCTAGACAAGTGCGAAAGCCTCTACTAAACTGATGAGTTGTTGGGACAATCCTAGCTTTCTAAAATCTGAAAATTGAAACATCATGAAAATATAAGCCATGTCCTTTGAGAGATAAGGACTCACCTTTAAGCCGGCGAGAGGGAATGAAGCGTATCTAACCACATGGATGAAATGATATAGCACATAAGGTGTGTGGTCAGTACTTGGAATGTACTGAGTATGCCGGAAACGTGATAAACTAAAACATGCAAGTATACAGAAGAAATATAAACTGAACACATTAATGGTAATGGCGAACGTAGATACAATAGCCCTATACGAGATACACATATACATATTATCATAATGATTTTATAAGAAACATTTACTGAAATATGATTAATTGATGCGCAAAGGTTATATACTGAACAAATAATAAGGAATGAAGCCGTGACTGATATCATAGAGAGTCCACGAGTGTCAAGGGAAATGTTCTCGAGCGTGGAAGTCCCCCTAACTATCTAAGGGAGAGTCCCCTAGCGTCGAGGAAGTGTTCTCAACTGTGGAGAGTCCCTATTTGTCTAAGGGTAACATTCTCTGATATAGAGAGTCATTGACTGACTAAAGGGAAAAATTCTCAGCTGATGAGAGCCCCAACAGGCTAGAAACATTCCCGGCTTATGAGAGTCTGGAGCAAACTAAGGGAAAAATTCTCGGCTAATGAGAGTCCCAAAAGACTAGGGAAATATTCTCAGCTGATGAGAGTCTCAACAGACTAGAACTAGTCTAAATTACTATAGCTAATCAGGGAAGACATGAGCATTCAACAAATTACGTCATACTTTACACACACATCAACATTCAAATCCCGAGTTCATAGAATACGACATATATCTTAGATTCGTGTAAGATCCATAGGTCCAAATCGTACTTTAATTAATGTACAATGAGATCATGTGAAATAACATGAATATTTCATGAAACTCCATTTCAAATTTACTCTAACTCATGATGAAAATTTGATAATCATTCCATTACAATAGGTTCAACTCATGCCCAATACATTTACATTGTAATCATAGGTAGCTTGTACATACTTCACATTGGTCAAAGCCCATCAGTTATAATCGTGTTCCAACACATAGAAGGCGACATATGTTCTAGATTTGCAGAACCCATGTGATTTACATATACTTTAAACAAGGATATAAACTTCATGATGAGCATATGATTAACTTATGAAATCCTACTTGAAATTCTAGACTAATTCATGGTTAAATCCCACATTCATGTTGTTCACATATCACACACATATTTTAGGGAAGATATAAGTAACCTCATCAACATGCACTACTATTAATCGTGAGAGTTGTTAGAATTCAGGGAAAAAACACATGAGTTTATGCATAAATTGGAACACTAGAGCATGCTTTTCTAGAATCATGAATTTAGGTTTTAAAATAAAACTTTGGGGCACAAGGATTAAAGAGATGTCCTTGTTGAAAGTCCATACTCCACACCCCGCCTCGAAGAAATCCCCACTTTAACTTAACCCTTGAATCCTTTGAAGAAACCACAACTGAATCTTTGGAAGCGCTTGAGAGAGAAGAGGAAGAAGGAATTTGAGGGAATATCTTGAGGGAATGAGAGATTAGGGTAGAAAAACCCTTAAAAACATCCCATACAATTCTCAAAATGATGTAGTTTAGGAGTTAGAAGCATAGGATTTTATGAAAATACCCTTAGAAATTCACAGGAAAAATCAACCAGTGATCTTCTACGAGGCACTCCACAGAGTCATGGGCTTGGCAAAGGACTCGTGGTGCCAAGTCATGGGTGCCTTTGGAACATTTCTCTAAATTTCTTCTCGGGTACGACGACGGCCGACTTCATGAATGCGTTTTCATCCCACAACTCGTGATTCCTCTCATTGTCCGAAGCCCCATGATTCCGAGAACCTCCTTCCACGACCAACCTGATTAGTCATTACCTGACCACGACAACTTGTCAGGTCGCCCGTGATCACTGACCTTGTGGCACCTCTGACTTCTCCTCACGGAGTCGACCATGACCTATTAGGTCACCTAATGAGTCGTTACATGACTCGTTTTGAAATTAAATTTTCCACTTTCCAACTTATTTCTTTCTTTATTTCTAGGGTTTTCTCTTAGAAATTTTTGGGTTATTACAGGGATTCGACCCCGACATCCATGGGGATATTTGATTTGATACAATGACCATTTATGCTCCTTCGTAAAAAGAAGAGTGTAGTTTGGATGTTATCACGGGCGAGTACAGTGCACGGATCTATATCATAATATGATATAGCTCATCAACTATATGTAGTCAGTACTTAGAATGTACTGAGTAAATGGGAAACATAATTAAAACCAAGAACATCTTTGTATATACGAGAAAAGATTGTACATAAAACATATGCGATTATGTAAGTCAAGGTATACAATAACCTATTGGAGATGCATGAACATTGGCATGGGATGCTGGTTATAAAAAAATTAATGAAATACAAGTAAAACCAGTTTTAAGGCAAGGGTGACACTTTTACAACGAGGATTCCACATTCTTTGGGCTGAGGGAAACATTCTCTACTATTAAGAGTCACTTATCCTACGATGCAACATAGCTCTAAGACCAGGTGCGGCGGAACCTGGCCTGCTCGGTGCTAAGTACTACTCCCCAACTGAACACGAGGATACATGTAAATTGATAAACCTGAAGCTGATGTCTTAACACTAGTCTGAACCACTTTATCTAACAAGCATCCCGAGAGCCTAAAGGACCATAAACATGCTATTACCAAGGGCTCAAATATGATGTTGAAGACTATTCGGGGCTATTTTCTCACTAGAAAGAATGAAGTCCTAGAGAACCATAAACATGCTAATCATCACCCGAATTCATGAAAATCATAGACCTAAATCATAGTGTAAATCATATGTACTGAAATCATAGAAGAATCATTTATGTCAAATGGACCATATTTTCGAAAACAATGCTAAAACATGGTTGAGTCTTAGAAATCATGCTATTATCATATCATGGACATAAATCATGAATTTTAGAAAAGAATCATCAACATATATAACTATTGATCATAGGGAGCTTGAAAGGCATGTATAATAATAGGAGATTTCATACGTAGGATCAAAAGCCTAATACATGATTTACTACGAGCGAAGATTCTATGGTTTATAAAATTAATTGGAACACATGGATGAAAGAATATCCTTATTGAAGTCTCACATACCTAGTTGAAGGATCCACTAAAGAATTTGAAGCTTACTGCACCTTGGAGAGAAACCTAGTACTTGAGCCTTGAGAGAAGAAGGAGAAGATGACTTACAAATGATTTTGAGTAGAATGAGGGATTGGACTAGGAAAATCCCTTTAATTCATCCCAAAGAATCAAATAAAAATACTAACAAAAAAAATAAAAAATATAAGAAATTACAAAAACACCCTTGGGAAAAGTTCTTAAAAATCTGCCTGTCCAGTGCTACAGGTCGTACCACGACTCATGGTGACATACCATGGGTTGTGGTATGCTATCTGGCAACATGAATTGTGGTATGCCTGTCATGGCTTCTCGAAGAGAAGCAACAACTCGTGAAACTCTTGATACAGGTGCTTGGTACGAGTCGTACCTGCATAACCACAAGTCGTACCATGACTCGTGGTGACAGGGCTGGTCCTGTCCGTCAAACTAGAAAGTGCTTCAGTAAATTGGCCATAACATTTTGTTGTCTACTCCGATTGACACAAGTCGGATGCATTGGAAATAAGACTCTAAGGGCTTCAATTTGATATAATGTATCACCCAAAAACAGTACCTAAAGTGGGAGTTATGGTCTTTTTAATTTGACCCTTGTAAGAACTTACATGAAAAACTCAATCAGTAGGAAAGCTATCAACTTAAATTTATGATGATGATGATGATCAGGAGTACAATCCTAACAATAATTATTGTTCTTAGATACCCAGGAAGTTCTTTTTCTCTCCCTACTTGATATATTTGATTATGCATTAAGGAAAGTGCACTGTTTAAGTGTGGGGTGGAGAAAATGAATTACCTATTTATCTTTTCTTTCCTAATTTGTAGTGGGTTAAGCGTTAGTTGTCATGCTTTGTGGTAGTAACTACGTGATTTATTAACTTTGGTCGCTATAGATAGTAATGATGATTGTGAACATGGATGATGCCTTGTGATGTTTTGTTATGATTTGTTCACTCTTGTAGTTTATTTGTTTGGTTTAATTTTATAGTAAAAATTTTTAGTGTAATCAAAGAGTAGTGGACCCTTCCGATGATGGATGGATGACAATCGTCTTAAGGAAAAATTAGTCACATTTTTAAAAGATTTTTAGGATTGAGTCGAGACATCACCCACTTGTCTACTCTTTGATATTCCACTTAGAAACTAAGCTAGAGGAAATAAAATGGTCATCTTAATTGCATAAGTGAGAATTCCATGAGAGACACATAAAGTTCTTTAACTCGACTCAAGATACTCTTAGGGCTTAATGATGAAAAATGTCATTCGATGTGATTGTATGAATCTGTAGCTATAGAAAACTGACTAGATTCTTGATGCCATGAGAGGTGAGCTTAATTGTTGTTTTTGTACATAATGTAGCTTCTAGAACATGCCCTATTGTATGTAGGATAGCTAGTTGTTAAAGATTCAAGATAGATTAGGGTTTCTTTGAAAAAGTTATGTTTTCCATGTTTGTTTTACCTTCCTGAACATTTTTCCTAGTTTACCCCTTCAGCCATAATCCTTATTCTTTTCTTAGCCACAAAAGTAGCCTATTCCCTTTTGTTGTATGACCTCTAAATTGTTGATTCAAAAATATAGTCTTAGGAACTTTGAGACTTGAGTGAAGGTCCACCAATGTATGAATTATAGGGTAAAGGAATGAAAAAAAAATTATGTGGATAGTAAGAAGAGAATGTAGGAAGAAGGGATGCCCACAAAATGTGTTGTTTACTTTCTTCTAGAACAATGAAAGCAAAGAGTTTTAATAGTGAATATTTTGATTCTACAAAAGGAAACTAGCAGTCAAGTAGTGAAAAAAGGGGCATGAAAAGAAAATAAAAAGAGTGAGTGAAAAGAAGGGTGAAGAATAAAGGAGAAAGTGGTGGATAAGAAAGATGAGAAATGTCTTAATAATGCTTAGGATTGGTAGCCATTATCAAAGAAAATCATTCCTACCCATCCCTTAGCCGACATTACAACCAAGGAAGGTCCTTATGATTATATGTACATGAAAGGCAAGCCTATTGCATGTTGTATATGTATGATACATCGTTTGTGAGCATGAGTATGCCTCGCTTAGTATGTTCCATGATTGGATTTGATAATCTTAGAGAGGAGCATCACTAAAGTGAAAGTACAAGATGTCTAAGTTGGTGTACTATGTTGCATATTTCATATTTAAAAGATTGAGAGGTTATAGAAGTTATGTAGTCTTGAATGTGAAAACTCAGTATGTGCTTGATGTGAATTGCTATAAGCTGATGAACCACTTAATCACATGCTCTATGCTAGTTGAGTGAGAATTGATAGAGGTTACAAGTTGTGATAAAAGATGAATTTGTGCATGGGATTAAGGATCGTTAAAGGAAGAACAATGGTTTAAGTGTGGGGTGGTGATGTTGGGCATATTTTATGCCCATTTTCCATGTTTTACCCTTATTTTGGCTTGTTTTAAGTTCATAATCCTTAAGAAATGCATGAATTCATGTTTATATGTGTCTTTGAGTAATTTTTTTTAGATGTTTTGAGTAGGAAACCAAGGAAAGAGGACTAAAAAATGACCCAGATTACAAAGAAAGAAAGTTAGCGAGAAATTGGCCTGAGTGAGATGGTCGGCGTGGCACACCTCTAAGCTTTAGAGAAATCGGCAAAAAAGTTGGTGCTACGGGTGGCCGGGTCCTATCTTCGGAAGAAAATTTTATCAACACCTTGGCAAGTTGAGTGGCGTGGCTCACCAAGAGTTTCCTGGATATAGGAAATATTTCCAACACAGCTTGGTGCTTTGAGTGGCGTGGCGCACCAGAAGGGTCGAAGGCTTAGAAATTTGAATAGAACAGCAATTACATTGGCTAGCGTGGGGTGCCGGAAAAACTTCGAGAGGAAATTTGAGCCAAACCTGGACCATTAAGTGGAGCGACATTAGGAGCCTAGTCCATGATGGATTTTGCTGATTTTGAACCTAATTACTTATGGAAAAGTGTCATTTGAGGTCTTACTTACCATTATAACATCTAGGTCATTTCTTAGGAGCGGTCATCTTATTTCATTTGTGCGCGGCTTTTAGGGAGAAGAGTCAAGACGTTCATTACTTAGGTTTTTCTTCTTTTCATTATCATTTTACATTTCAAAATGATTATTATGTTTTGGGTTTCAACATGAATATGAGTGGCTAAACTCCTACTCAAGGGTTTTTGGCCATAGCTAATGTCGCCCCAAAAGCTGGGTAGAGAGCATAGCGGCACTCGATTCATGATTGATCGAGATGCCGGCTATATGACATCTATAAGCGTAACACTTAGGCAATCCAGGTCACCTGTCTACAATCAACTGAAGAATAAGCTGGACCCATAAGGTCTCAACAATATGAGGTAAACAATTGAAACACAACCAAGGCAATTAGTATTGCTAAACTAGAAACAATGGCGACGAGGCCACAAAATAAATAACCTTTGTACACGCTAAGTCCACAAAGCCTCTAAAAAAGAGTAAACTGACTGATGGTCGGAACAGGGCTCCGACCTACCCTAACTGCATCTCAAAACTCCAAGCATAAATAACTAAGCCCTAGCTCAAGGAAGAAAGGAGCATACACACCATCTGATCTCTGACACTACTCAGCAGCCATCGACCTCTGACACGCGGCACGAACCACGGAGTCCTCAAGCAAAGGGACGTCAATACGAATGAAATGTACTGATATGTAAGGCTGAAACAGTAACAATGAGATAATAATCCTGTAATAACTAACTTAGCACGCATAAACATATAGAGGATAAATACAGCACGGAACTCTGCGCAGCTGTGGGCGATAACAACTTACTATAACATAAGCGGAACTAAAGATAAACTGAACCAGGAATAAGTAATGGTAACAACCTGGAATCTGAAACTGAAACCTGATAATAACTCTATATAAAGATGATGTAGAAATGCAATTAAGAAATGCACAAGAAATAAAATATAACTGTAATGCAGTGACCGTCCAATAGTATCCATATATAAAATTCGTACAACGGGTGTACCACACTGTGGTAAAATAAAAATATCTCTGCCGATGAACCACACCGGGGTAAAATAAACAGATCTCAAGCCGATGTACCACACCGGGGTGAAATAAAAATATCTCCAGTCGATGTACCACACCGGGGGTAAAAATAAAAAAGATCTCCAGCCAATGTGCCACGGGGGTAAAATAAAAAAGATCTCAGGCGAGTGTACCACATCGGGGTAAATAAAAATACGTCTTAATCACCATCATAAATTGAGCTGACAGAGCTCATACAAAATATCTGAATATTGCTAAGCCACAAAATATGTCGATCAGTAACTATAACATGTTTAGGATCTTACCACGAGTCCTAATACTACAATTATTCCATACACATATAGGTCTTTCATTTAGCATTTAAATACGTACATATGCAGTGAATGAATTCTAGGGAAGTTCCTAGAACTTGAAAATCGTAAAGACATGTGTAGACTCACATTCATGATTTTAAACATCTCCTTGACATTCTAACACGAGGAATGAGAGAATCACTTAACCTAACATTTTCTATTAACAATCTAGCATTCATTTTCGTGCTTATACTCGTTTGGCTTTCATACTTTCATATCCAAGAATTGTGAGCATATCTCATTCATTGTACACATCATATCACATTTCCAGGTAACTTATGAACAAGAGAGACATAACGTGTATCTCAAACCTGGAGCTCTTTAATATACAAATTCTAGGCAACTATCTAGGGGCTGCCTTAACATAAATAAAAACTTATAGTTGTGCTTCAGACAGCGTAGGAAAAGCTAATGTGAAACATTGCAATATATGTGGATCTTAGAAAAGCTTAGCAGCATTATAAACAGTTTAGAAACTTCCAAGAAATATAAAATACTTTAAAACTTTAAAGTTAATCCAGCTCTTAGAACAAATAATCCAAAGATAATTGTTTAAAGTACAATGAAGAACTTCTCCTTAACTTGAGTCACTATCTCAAAATATTCAGTCCTAATTATTTCTTAAGGAGTTAACACTTACTGGCCTTTCATTAGCTTAACACAACTGAACATAAACAACTTTATTTATAACTTTCTTTTGCTAGCGTATTTAGAGCAGGGAAAATCTTGCTACTATTTGCCTAATTCAGTACTAATCGGCCAACACTTATCTTCAAATTTAACAACCTTTAGTTCTAATTTTTGTATTCATCTTAAATTATATGTCCAAAACGGATTCGTCACTCCCTACCTAATTTATTTTACTCTACCAGTGTTCACTATTCAGAAGCCAATTCTTGTACGCACTTACCTTCTTACCTAATTTCCAACCTTGTCTCTTAAACTCGTCTTGCTCATATTTTAACATCGCTCAAAGGTTCTTGAAATCAACTACGAGACGAAGGCATATTCCTCACATATTACCTTAAAAGGTCTAACATTTACTCTTATCTCTCCTTTGCTACTAGTGCCTCAACCTTTACACGTAGGTTAATTTCCTTACACATCTACAACTTTCAAAAGAACCTGCAACGTGTCTGCTTAAAGCCTGAAGAAATTCTCGGGAGGTCTAGATAACTCAAGAGCTCTAATAAACATATAACGACTTTCTAAAGGAAATCCTTGCCGCTTTAGCGGGTAATTTTGAATATAAGCATAACCATATATATATATTTATGATTTTCGTCTAACATGTTAACATCAAGATATTTTGCATAACCTTCAAATAAAGATGGTCCCATAGAAATATCGATAGTTTACCCATTGGTTCTATCTTCCAAGTTTAACGTATCGATTAATTAAGAAACGTATTAATTAGTCTCTTGGCTTAAGGAAGAGGTATCAGGGAATCACCTCATGTCCTTAGGTACCTCCAAAGCATGAATATGAGAGGGTAGGTAACTGTCATAAAATTTCATTTCCGTTGCCTCGTTAGCCCTTATAGAGTTAAAACCCGATTTCAATTATTAGGTTTTGTCTCTTAGCGTCGTCATCTTGCAGGTATACAAAATTTCTTAGCAACCATAATGTGAAACAACATTGAAACCACAAATACATGGCAAATGTAAAGGACCATCTCACAGTTCTCACGCCGAGGACTTGGACTCAATTTACAACTATGACCATAATAGAAGGCAATTGCCCTCTGCGCTGCATTCATGTGTTCCAACAACTTTAGCAAATACACACCTTAATACCAAGTAATTCTAACAACTAGGAGGAACCATAATATGCTACTACAGAATATCAAGTATAGGAGAATTCTGAATTAATCCTCGGCATGAATTCGTGCTTGAAAATCAGAGACAAGAAGCGTCTTACATACCTTTCTCCGATGAGCGTTTCTCTAGCCGATTTCCCTATTTCGATGATCAGCCTTAAACCTCATAGTCCGAGTGGTTTTATTGGCCAATGAAAAGCTTAATATATATAAAAAAAATTCAGCAAAAATAACTAAACAATGGCAGTCACAATAGCAACAACAACACACGGCAACATCAACAACATTTAATCATTTCTCAACTAGTTTTCACTAACTTTTAAGGGAGAAGCAAGAGGAAATTTTACCAATTTATGATGTAATTCTTTCCCTCAATATGAGTATAATTTCAGCAAAATAAACATCCAAAAATCCTACAGGAAAATAGGCAATACTTAGCTCACAAATAGTCCATCAATGACTCTTAGCTGCCAATTTCCAGATTTTTTTCTTTACAATTTGAGATGTTTAAAGGGGTGAAAATACTTACCTTTTGCTGGGGATTTGTTCTTTGTTAAAAATAGGAGTAATTGGCATCAACTTATTATCCAAAAATGGCAGCAACTTTTCTTTCTAAAACATACAAAACGGTTCACCAACACCCCAAACACACTTCCAACTTCTAGTCTTGTAATCAAAAATTCAAGCAAGGATAGTAGTAGAATCCTTACCTTTTATACTTGTGTTTAATCCTTACAAGGAGTGAACGTATATGTAGCTTAGGAAAGCTTTAAAACGCAGCAAATTCACCACAGCAACACTGCCCAAGTGCAGCAAAACAACCACCAACACACCACCTTCACCTTATGGTACATCCTTCACTTGGCTTTAGTTTAATGGAGTTTAGCTTAGTGTTTTCCTTAGTTGTTTGCTGGAAATTTGAGAGAATTTCATATGATAAGCAGGCACCTTAATTCTGGAAACATTGAAAATGATTTGATAACTCATGACTTAAAATATAAAGCAAGTTGGGCGGTGGCCGTTTTTATGGCGGTGGCCTTCTTACTGCCCGACAGTGTCACTGTAAAATATCTATAACTTTTTATTTCAAACTCTGATTGATGAGCGGTTTGATGTTCTAATAAATAGACTCAAATACCTTTAATTTGATAGGTCATTAGGGCTTCTAATTCATTATATACTAGGAGATATGGTTATTTAAAGTTGACCCTTACTTATGAACTTCACATACTCTTCGGTTTTCTGTTCGTACACATTTCCCTTGTCTGTCTACGGAAAATATACAACCCGTACTTCCCTTAACATATCATAAAAACATCAAATAATTACCAAAAATTTTCCAGGGTGTAACATCCTCCCCCCAGAAACATTAGTCCTCGAATGTCATAACACTGCTAACTCATCCTTGTCTTGCATCATAAATATACATTCCATATATTCATAAACATATCCTTTCCAGTCGTTGCTTCATATCAAACTATATTTATTTAACTCATTCTATTTATCTAACATAAGTAGGCCGTACCTTAACACTATATAATCGAGGAACTTTTCTAACCATAAGCAAATGTATACACTACCACGACATATAATTAACTCCAAATACCACTTTGTCACTACTTAGATACAAGATCAATGGTAAACCTGAAGCTATGCTTTTAACTTTTCTTTTACCCACGACCCACGTTATTAGCGGTCACGATAAGCTGAACTAAAGCGTGATCTAGGAAAATAAAGGGACTAAGTCTTCAAGAGATTGGCCACCTAGTTCCTTGAAACACTACAAGGAACCTTAAATAATCCTGTTGACCTGGTATCCTCCACTCTATTCTACTTTTATGTCGGTACTTGAAGACGGTGAATCGGATCCTCTATCAAACCTAATACAATTGATATACCTTCATATTTCGCACCTTATTTGAAGCATATTGGCCAAGAAATTAAACCTGAGACTATATTCATGAATACTCATGCTGTTGTGCTTTAGGTACAAAAAATATACCTAGCTCGAACTCATTGAAGTTCCCGTGGTAAGCACTAATCGAAGTAAAGGCTAGAGTTTAGGCTCAAAATCCCTGGGCGGTAAAGCTTTTAAATTATTTCCCTAGAACCTGCCATTAATTTCAGCTTGTGATTCTTGAAACATCACTATTTGGGTTAACATATGAAATGCTTCCTCAAAATATCATCCCTTTGATATAGGCGAAGGTCTTTGCGGGGAAAAAAATTTACCTCCTCGGCTCTGCTAAGCGGGAAAACATGAGGGCTGAATCCCTTCTCACGGTAGCTCTAACTAGAACTAGAGGAACTATAACACAGGGAGTAAAACAAACTCTCTTCAAGCATATAATCTATTTCTCGGATCGACGAAGGAGGGCGGCGGGACCCTTTCAATAATCTCTGCAGCAATGCGCGCTTACTTCGGTGAATTCTAAAACATAGAAGCGATTTAGACTTCAAACAACCCTTACATCTTTGCTCCATAGCACGATCTATTAATGAACAAGTGAAACAACCCTAAATGCCTGTAGCATCGATTATAAGTATGGTGCACAACATACTCTTAAGCAAGACTTTACTAGACACGGTTTGTGGACTCCCTAGGATACGACTTCGCTACGATACAAAGTCTGTCACGCCCCAAAGCGGGGTAGGGTGCAACTGGCACTCGATTACGTTGATCGAAGCTGGCTCTATGACATCTATAACTATAACACTTAGGCCATCGGGCCATTTGTCACAATCAAGCAAGAATAAATTGACCCATAGGTTTCAACAATACGGGGTAAACAATCGAAATACAACCAAGGCAATTAGTGTGCTAAACTAAGCAAAAATAAGCCGACGAGGAGAAAAACTAAATAACACTGTACACACTAAGTCCTACAGCCTCTAAGTAAAGGCGGCGATGGTGGAACAAGGCTCCGACCTACCCATAAACACATCTCAAAACTCCAAGCATAAATAACTAAGCCCTAGCTCAAGGAAGAATGGAGCATACCAACCAACTGTTGATCTCACGAACTTCTACTCAACTGGCCATCCTGACCTCTACCTGCACGTACGGCACGAACGCGGAGTCCCCAAGCAAGGGGCGTCGGTAAGAATGAAATGTGCTGGCATGTAAGGATGAAATTGTAACCATGAGATAACAATCTGTAATAACTAACATAGCACATAAACATATAGAGGATAAATATAACCTGAAACTCTTCAACCTTTAATTGATAACAACACTATAACATGGCAGAACGAAAGATAAGCTGAACTAGGAATAAGGAATGGTAACAACACGGAATCCTGACTGAATCGATAATTACTCTATAAAGAGATGAAAATACAATTAAGAAATGCACAAGAAGAAACTATAAATGTAATGCCAGCTTGATCAGCCAGCCGTAAATCCATATATAAAATTCGTCCAGCCGATTGTACTACACTAGGGTAAAATAAAAATATCTCCGGCCGACGTACCACTTAGGGGTAAAATAAACAGATCTCCAGCCGATGTACGCACCGGGTAAAATAAAAATATCTCCAGCCGATGTACCACACTAAGGTAAAATAAAAATATCTCCAGCCGATGTACCACACCGGGGTAAAATAAAAATATCTCCGGCCAATGTACCACAGGGTAAAAATAAAAGATCTCCAGGACGATTATTACCACAATGAGGTAAAAAAATACATCTTAATCACCATCATAAATTGAGCTGACAGAGCTCATACAAAATATCTGAATACTGGAAGCCACAAAATATGTTGATCGAGTAACTATAACACGTTTAGGATCTTACCATGACCCCTAATACTACAATTATTCCATACATATATAGGTCTTTATGTTTGAGCATTTAAATACATACATATGCTGTGAATGATTCTGAGGAAGTTCCTAGAACTGGAATATCGTAAAGACATGTGTAGACTCACGTTCATGATTTTAAACATCTCAAAATAAAATCCCTTTAAAACTTGAAAAAGTTAATCCAACTCTTAGAACAAATAATCAAAGATAATTGTTTAAAAGTACAATAGAGAACTTCTATGTAACTTGAGTCACTATCTCAAAATATTCGATCCTAATTATTTCTTAAGGAGTTAACCTTTGCGGCCTTTCATTAGCTTAACTGCTTGAACATAGCAAACTTTATTTATAACTCTTTTGCTAAACGTCTTTAGAATAGGAAAATCTTGCTAGCTATTTGCCTAATTCATTAACAATCATAACACTTATCATCAAATTTGACAACCTTTAGCTCTACTTTTCTTATTAATCTTAAATTCTTTTCCAAACAGGATTCGTCACTCCCTACCTAATTTTTTTTACTCTCGCGTTCACTACTCCAGCAATTCTTGTACGCACTTACCTTATTACCTAATTGCCAACCTTGTCTCTTAAACTCGTCTTGCTCATATTTTAACGTCGCTCAAAGGAGTTCTTAGAAGTCAGCTTCACAAACTGGCATATTCCTCACATATTACCTTAAAAGGTCTAACATACTCTTATCTCTCCTTTACTACTAGCGCCTCAACTTTTACACTTAGGTTAATTTTCTTACACATATGCTTTCAAAAAGAACACACGACGTGTCTGCTTAAAGCCTTAAGAAATTCTCGAGGAGGTCTAGATAACTCAAGAGCTCTAATAAACATATAAGCGACTTTCTAAAGGCAATCCTTGCAACTTTAGCGTAATTTGAATGAACATATATATATTATGATTTTTGTCTAACATGTTAACATCAAGATATTGTGCATAACACGCAAATAAAGATGGTCCCATATAAATATCACTAGTTTACCCATTCGGGTTATCTTCCAAGTTTAACGTATTCGTTAATTAAGAAATGTATTAATTAGTCTCTTGGATTAAGGAAGAGGATCGGGGAATCACCTCATGTCCCTAGGTACCTCAAAACATGAATATGATAGGAGTGGTAGCGTCATGAAAATTCCATTTCGTTACCCTCGTTAGCTCTTATTGATCAATTATTAGGTTTGTACGCGCGTCGTCGTCTTTCCATGCTTACCAAATTTATTAGCAACCATAATGTGAAACAACTTTTACACCACAAATACATAACATAATGTAAAAAGGCGACTCCGCGGTGTCCATGCGAGGAGGCTTAGGACTCAATTTACAACTATGACCATAATAGAAGGCAATTGCCCTCTACTTCACATTCATGCGTTCAACTCTTTAGCAAATACACAACTTAATAAAGTGATTCTAACAAATACGAGGAACCATAATGTGCTACTACAGAATCTCAAGTATAGTAAATCCCGGATTAATCCTCGGCATGAATTCGTGCTTGAAAATCAAGAGACAAAGAACGTCTTACATACCTTTCTCCGATGAGCACGTTTCTCTAGCAGATTTCCTATTTCGATGATCAGCCTTCAACCTCCTTAGTCCAGTGGTTTTATTGGCCAATGAAAAGCTTAATATATATCAAAAAATTCAGCCAAAATAACTAAACAATACTTTGATCACAATAGCAACAACAACACGGCAACATCAACAACATTTAGCCATTTTCTCAACTAGTTTCACTAACTTTTAAAGGAGAAACAGAAATTTTACCTTAGTTCTGATGTAATTCTTTCCCTCAATATGAAGTATAATTTCATAATAATAAACATCCAAAAATCCTAAGGAAAATGAGCAATACTTAGCTCACAAATAGTCCATCGGCAGCTCATAGCTGCGTTCCAATTTTTTCTTTACAATTTGAGAGAGGTTTAAAAGGGGTGAAATACTTACCTTTTGCTGGGGATTTGTTCTTTAAAAAGCCAGGACTAATTGGCATCAACTTCTTATCCAAAAATACAGCAACATTGCTGTCTAAAACGCCACAAAACAGTTCTGTACACCAAACGCTCCAACTTCTAATCTTGTAATAAAAAATTAAAGCAAGGATAGTGGTAGAATCACTTACCTTTATACTTGTGTTTAATACCTACCAGGTGAACGTATATGTATCTTAGGAAAGCTTCAAAACAGCAGCAAATTCACCACAGCAACAGTGCTTAAGTGCAGCCAAAACAACCACCAACACACCACCTTCACCTTATGGTAGATCCCTTCACTTAGCTTTAGTTTAATGGAGTTTAGCTTAGTGTTTTGTAGTTGTTTGCTGCAAATTTGATAGAATTTCATATGATAAGCAGGCACCTTAGTGCAGGAAACATTGAAAATGATTTGATAAGTCATGACTTAAAATATAAAGCAAGTTGGGCGGTGGTCGTTTTTAGGGCGGTGGCCTCCTTGCTGCCAAGCAGTGTCACGGTAAAATATCTATAACTTTTACTTCGAGCTCCGATTGGCGAGCGGTTTGATGTTATAAAAAATATAGTCAAAGACCTTTAATTTGATAGGTCGTGGGGCTTATAATTCATTATATAATAGGATATATGATTATTTAAGGATTTACCCTTATGAACTTCACATACTCTTCGATTTTTCGTTCATACAAATTTCCCTTTTCATCTACGGCAAATATACAACCCGTACTTCCCTTAACATATCATAAAAACATCAAATAATTACCAAAAATTTTCCAGGGTGTAACATAATGGTTGACATTTGATTGTTTGTTTATGCTAATATTGATTCTTCATAAAGATTGTTTACTCTTACTTATGTTAATTGCTCATTTCATTAGATTGATCACCTTTCAAATAAATCTATTGGCCTTTGGTTAAACTCGGGAGAGAGAACTAAACAACTTAAAAGTAAGGATAGAATAGGTATTCGAATACTCTTGTTCAACTTAGCTCAAGATAGAAGTCATTGTTGAGGATAGAAATATACCCTTCAACCTTATTTGGTTGAATATAAGTAGCCACAACCATCATCTCATGCTTCTCTGCGACCAAGGGATATAGGCATTAGGACTCTGGGATAGTTCTTGGATGTTGGGGAGAATGGCAAGAAATGGGACAGTAACTTGCAACTAGAAATCATAAAAAGAATTAATCTAGTGTATTCAAGTCTTGAAAACTCAACCTGAAGTGAAAGTGTCATTTCCCTAGATTTTCATTGTCATTTGAAGTACAAACACATTATAAATGATTTAGTTCGTTAGTTAATTTACATTTCATGTTTAGTAGTATAATATTCAAACCATTTCCTATGTTTACTTATGTTTATTAGAACAGTAAAATAAGATGTTAACCTTAAATGATTAATATGACAAGTCTCTACCGCGGGATCGATAATGAGACTTCACTATCCTCTATTGTTTGACGACTACGTGTGCTTGTGTGTGCTTGGTTGACATTAATACTTAACTTGTAAACGACAATTAAGAATATCAACAGGAACCTCTTCATATGACGGGTTTCCTTCACCCCAGCGCTTTCTATATGCATAATGTATGAGAGTCACCCAAACTTCTTAAGCATAAAAATATGGAAGATTGGATAAGCTGTTGCTAGTTTCTTTGGTAACTCCAACTCATTGGCTACCTTGCAATTCTCTTCAAAATCCAATATAGAACAATATGGCAGGAATTGACCTTCATTTCATCCCAAATCTCATGACATCCTTCATGGTGAAACCTTAAGATAAAATCAATCATCCATTGCGAGCTCTAAGTCTCTACACTTAACGTACACGTATGGCTTTCGGTGACTCTGCACGAGTCTTCAGCCTTTCTAAATTATTTTAACGTTTCTATGGCTTGCTGCACTAGATTCGGCAGTATCATCTCTACTTTACCAACTTCCAACCAACCAATAAAAGATCTACACCTACACCTATAGAGAACCTCATAGGTAGCAATCGAATGCTGGTATGAGCGGTGATAAGCCCATATTGATGAAGCCCATATTGATCGTGGTAGAACGGTGATGAAGCCCATATTGATCATCTCCCACTTTTACTCAGGGAGCGCTATATTTTGAGTTATGCCACACGACCGTTGATGCTCAACCGCAACCTATTGGCAATTGGGACTTTTATAAATAATGCTCCAGCAATATCTACGCCTTGAGCCTACACCACGGATGTGGCCGACACTTAGACCACCTAGTAGTTCAAAATGAACCCCTTGGCCTAGATTACTACTAACCAACAATACAATAAAGTAATGGGAAGCTAAAACTATATTGAGCTCAATATAATAAAATGAGATTTATTAATGCAACTCAAAACAATGCTAGAAAGTAACATTTATAAAATAACTCTAACTAATCTATGAAGCCTCTAATGTCTGAATAGCTACGAGGACAAAAGGTCCCACGACTGCTAAGCTCTACAGAATGACCAAAACTGAAGTATGACTGGGACTCTCGAAATGAGGAGGCCTGAAGCAAAGTAAATGGCGAGATCTTAGTGACATCTGCTCTTGATCCTGTGCACAGTACATCATAATATATGCAGCTCCAAACAACGCCAGTACTATTGAATGTACTGTATGTAAAATGATTGAATGAAACAATAGGTAGCAAGAATATTTTAAATGAAGAATAAACTGACTGAATTTGGAATCTTTGAGTGATGCTAAAGCAAATTATGGAAAATATGTAAATAGTTATGTAATAAAACTCAGCCATCAAAGGAATATCCGTAAATAAATGTATATAAATGTATATCTTTAATTGGGAGTTTTTCATAACCGACATATATCATGAATAAGCGCATGATGTCCAGCTTGTTGCCAAAGTTAGGAGGAAGCGAGTCTAAGCCTTGCACAGGCGGGAAGACTTAATTGTGGATCAAAATAAGCCCTTACCGGGGCTATTTATGGAGTCAGCAACAAAAGATAGATCTAACCTACACTGTCTATATAGCTTTCCCTGGGCCTTAGGGGTTATTTGAATCCTTCACCAATCACTGTAGTGCTAAATAATCCTCCCAAACTATGCTCGTATAAATATGCCTATACGAAACTTCAAGCATCTTTTATAAGCACCTTATCTATAATTATAATAGATGTTTTAAAACTTTGTTTAGCCTCGGCTAAAAAATGTTTGTACTTGAGTGATGAGCTTTGGCTCAAGATCTCTGTAAAAGCTTGTGAGCCTTCTATTCTCAAAATCTTTGAGTTCAAAAACAAGACTTTATTTTAGCTTTTGAAAATCATGCAATAAATCATACTTCTGTCCACGAAAATTTCTTTATGAAAATTCTCTTAAAATCTAGTCAACTTTATAAAAGAAATGCATTTATCCCAAATTAAAAAAAATGACTTTCATGCAGTTGGGTTCATGGGATAAGATACATAACCATAATCAACCATTAAGGGAGTAATGATTAATTATCCAAGAGATACAAGATATAATTCAATATGTAGAATTCAATCGATGAACAATTCAAATCATAGGGAAGAAGTCCAAATCGGGAAATTCGGTAAAAATCCTAGCTTTATTTCTATGAACTCTTTACTAGATGTAGGGCATGAGGAAGAATAGCATCCCTCTCTTAGGTTAGCCTTACATACTTGGAATGAAGAACCCTCGACTCAACCATGAAAATGGCTAAGTTGAAGATGAAGAATTCCAACTTCCTCAAGAGCTTGAGCACTATTGATTGTTGAACTAACAAAACCCTTAAATATCCTCCTTAGGAATCTCGAAACATTTTTGGTGGTAAAAATATAAAAATTACCCAAGTAACCCTAGGATCTGGAGTGTGTAAAATAGGTGGTCAAGTGACAACGAGTCATCAAACGAGTCGTTAGGTCACTCCATGACTCATGGTGACCTACTTATTGTCATTGAAGCATTTTGTTCAATATCTGATCTCTTTTCAATGGACATATCGCGAGTCATCCTTGGACCTCCATAGTCATGACATCCACTCTTTCCTCTTTTGAAGCTGAATTGGACCTTCTTTGACCCTCATAGCACGACCAGTCAGGACAATTTTTACTAGGTGTAACGAGTCATCACTTGGCTCTTTGTCCCTGGGAGGAAAATTTCATATTTCATGACTTGGATACCTTACATTAGACGTACGACTTGATGATTCATTTAATAGACTAATGAGTCATTCTTGGAGTTGTTTGGGCATAGGATTTTGGAAGTACGAATGTTCATCATAAGTCACTCCACGACTCATGTTCTCTCACAACAAGTTGTTAAGTGGCTCATTTTGTGATCAGTCGTTTTGCCAGATGATTTTACTTCAGAATCTAAGGTCTGATCTTAGGAAATTTTGGGGTGTTACATTATCTCCCACTTAGGATCATTCACCCTCAAATGAAGATTGAAGCCGAACATAGGTTCGGACCGAGACACAAAACCTGGAACCTAGAACCACGGATAGCTCCAAGTCAACCCACTGACATGAACATTAACTAAAACATACTTCCGAGTGTAAAATGATAGCGAAAACATGAATAAGCGGAGTACGAACCATATGTCATATAGAGTCAACATTAAAGATGAAATTCTACATATTGTCTGATAAGTCTCTAAACTGTCTAATGACCTTATAAGACAACAACCCCAACTAGCTCGCTAAAGTCTGAAACTGAAAATAACATAAGTCAACCATACGAAGTTCCTCAAAGGATGAGGACTCACCAACAAGAGCGAACTATGTTGCGGGGCCGACTAATGGCGGAATTGAGTCTGATCGTCTCTGCCTATATCATGAAATGATACAACTTATGATATGCGTGTCAGTACTTGGAATGTAGTGAGTATGAGTAAGTAAAACATGTTGAGTAACTATTAACTCAAATCATGCATATAACTATAAATCATATGATTGTGAGAGTAAGGAATGAATGTTAATATGCGAAAATAGTCATAAACTGAACCTCATATCTAAATCGAATGACCCAAAGCTGAAAATAGTATCATATGGCTTTCCATAACTAAAATCATTGATAAAGTTTACAAGCGATCATTGGGTCAAACCTCTTTGAAACATAATTTCATAAGTCATGAGCATGCATAAATGAAATCATGAACAATAGGAGACTCGTCACAACTGACACCATCACGATAGAGCTTACGTGATGCCCCAACTATCACACTCAAGTGGGTAGAGCCACCCAAAGCTTGCTAGGGCTAAAGGCTCTACCATGATATTGATATCAAGCTAAAAGGCCCTTTACGGGCGGGGAATGTCACGGCCGAACTAGGACCCCAAATCAAGAGATGGGACAAAGAACATAAATGGCTCCAAGTCGATCCATGTATGAACATGACAACTAAAGCTTAATATAATTAAATGCGAAATCTAACATTTTAAATACCAAAAGTATGAAAATACAATGGCATGTTGAACAGCGGAATACATATCACAAATTCAAAGTTGAATACATATTGTCTGATAAGCATCAAAAATCTGATGAGTCGATGGGAAAAGACTCCAACTAACTCACTAATAAGTTGAGCGAAAATAAATTGATATGAAGGCCCTCGAAGGAAGAGAACTCACCAACAAATTTGGGAAAAACTAACTCTAAGGATCGACTAGCGGCGGGGCCCGGACTTGAACATCAAGCTTTGTATCATGAAACAATAAAGAATAGAGTATGTGGTCAGTACTTGGGATATTTACTGAGTATGCAAGGTACGTAAAAACGGATATCTAAAAATAAATAAGAGTTCATAAGAAGAGTAAGATGGTCTAATGCATGAGTAAATATCATAATATAAACATGAGGGCTCAAGGTTTAAAACCATTCATAATTTAGATATAGTCATAATCATAATTGAAATCTTATAAAAACAAAACTTGAGCCAAAAGTATATAACCATGACAATTCGCTTAAATCATGAGAATATTGGGAGAACTTGTCTTAATCGACACCATCATCATAGAGCTATGCCCCAACTATCTCTCGATCAAGTGGGCGAGCTATCCCAAGCTTTCAGGAAAGGGACGTGCATGATGTTATATCACAAGGGAGAATCCGTGAATACATATACCTACGGTGGCACGTATTTATGAGACCACGGGAGTTTACTGAATGTCGAGGTCCACTCAATGCTAGGCACTACTCCCAAAAACATGGACATGAGAGCTCGTATAGTAATCGTGAAATCATTCATGAAGATCATGGCTAAATAAATCATAACATACTTTATCATACTTGACATACATGATTATCCATGAACAAGGGTCGTGAGTCGGCCAGAGTCATAAATTCATAAATCACGAAGAACATGAAAATTTGTGAAAATTGATGTACTTGAAATTCATAATTTCATAAAGAGTACTTGAAGAGAAATATAATCATAAATCATAAATCATAATATTGGCTTAGGAAGATCAAAATCATAATAGAATCATAACTTCACCTTTAATGAAACTTTGCATAGTTGGGCATAGATTGACTATGATTTGAAATCATAACATTATAATAAATTTAAGTATAAAATCTTCTCATAGAATACAAGGAAAAACATTTAGAACATAAAGGGGATTGACCCATAATCAAATCAAAGAGAATCCAATGAAATTGGGGTTAAAACCCCATAAGATCATAAAATTTATTTTAATACTTGAATTTATGAACATGGATAGAGGTATTGGGGCATGGGAGTGAAGAGGGACACTCATTCACAACCCCCTACATACTTGGGTAATATGGTCTTACACTCTCCTTGAAAGCCCAAAATAATTGGAGAAGAGATTGGAGAGTTGTAAGAAGCGATTTTCAAAGAGACCTCCGCTCTTACATGCATGGGAGTTGAATGATTAGGATAGATTAAACCCTATCTTAAAATCCTCTTAAAGAGCTTAAGCGACATAGTTTAGGACCTTAGAGATTAAGAATGACGAAAATACCTTTAATAAAAAATCTAGAAATTGAACACTGCCAGGGACCACGACTCATACAATGAGTCATACCATGAAGTAACAACCCGTGGTAGCCTCTCGTTGTTACCCTTTGGTCGAGAGGCGGCCCGATTCCTGAAGACCATGCCACGGGTGCACAGTCGCGGTCGTACATGGCACTCGAGTCCTGAGATAACCCGTTGCTGCTAAGTCTCGACATTTCACTAAACTTCCCACGATTACATCCATGACTCGTGGTTCCCCTGGTCGTGATACCCGTCTGTGCTGCAGCACCTCTATACAAAACCCGCGACCCTTATCACAATCCCTTACAACACCCATGAGTCGTACCATGACTTATTTACTCCGAACCCTCTTTTCATTGCTAACCTGAAGCTCTGGGTGACGACGGGTCGTCACCTCGACCAACAAGTCATACCATGGCTGTTTAGTCTAGATTTTTACACCCGTGACTTACTATGACTCCCACTAATGACTCGTCATTCCCTTCCTATGAGTCGTATGACGAGTCGTCCTGTGATAATTCCTAAAATTTTCTCTTGATCTTTTTCTAATTCTGAACCTAGCCTTAGGCACTTTTGAGGTGTATTACAATATTTCCCCTTGGGAACATTCATCCTTGAATGTGGGGTAAACATATCTTGAATCACTAGGAAAGCCTTTCATCCCAAATGCGAACATCTAGAGTTGAAAACTAGCAATTGGATGACTCCGAGCTAAAATGCATGGTTGGACAGGATTAATGAATCCCATACATGCATTGACATGAAAGAAATTGGGGCACATGGACTTAACATGTAACTGAATAGAGTACTAAGGAAGCGGTACATTAAAATTTGGAACCATGAAAGGAAATAAATGTGGGTATTTGGCCATTATATATGCTTCGGCTTCCATGGCTCCCTCGACATGCGGTTTCTTCACAGAACCTTTACTGAAGCTATTTCTTTGTTTCTTAACTTCCAAACCCGATGATCAAATATTTCAACAGGAACCTCTTCATAGCTAAGGCTATCCTTCACACCTACGCTCTCCACCAAAATAGCCAATGCCAGATCACTCATGCACTTATTTAAAAGCAAAACATGGAAAACTAGATGTACTAAAAAGCCGGTTTTGAGGGTAATGCGTGCTGTAATCTTTGATCGGCTGTAACTGTAGCTGTATCTGATATACCTAATGACTTAAACCGAAGTTGGGGCTTATATATAATTGGGACTTATAAGTCGCATTCGGGGAATGCGATTTATAAAATCAGCATTCTGGAGATACGTTTACAAGTCGCTTGTGGCCTTGCGACGCGCCGACTTGGCGCTTGTCCGATCTTTCCCCGGGCCTTTTTCTAGCATGTATGGCATTCTAAAACTCTTAACCAACATGCGAATAGGCCATCTACATATCCAAGAATTTACGGGTACAACATTCTGTCCCCCCCTTAAGAACATTTGTCCTCGAATGTAAACTTGTATCTATAAATTATTCCCAATTTACTCAACTTGTTTCTAGAAAAATTTAGGCAGAGTTTCCCCTGTAATATGGACTATCCCAGAAACCTGAAATGCAGAAAAGTCAATACGGGTACTCCACCTGACCTAGTATTCATATGAAAGATTAAAATGATCATCTCATTTATACATATACTATAGGGCACTGCATGAGATAACAATATTAACATACCTGTCGCCTAACTAGGCTTGGAATAAGTGAGGATATCTAGTTTTCATATCTTCCTCTGCCTCTCATGTCATCTACTTTCGGTTCTGTTGCATACAGTACCTTGGCGGATGCAATATCTTTGGTTCTTAATCTGAATCTCTGTCCAGTGCTTCTGGAACTTCTTCATAGGCCAGCTCTTCCGTAACCTGGATATCCTAGACTGGGACTGCTGCGGATGGGTCTCTATGCATTTTCAGCATAGATGCGTGAAAGGCGGATGAACGGATTCTAATTACGGAGGCAGAAGTTCGGCTCATATGCTACTTAGCCTATCCTTCGACGAATGCGATAGGTCCAACAATTCTCAGACTGAGCTTGCCTTTCTTGCCGAATCTCATCACCCCTTTCATCGGAATACCTTGAAATACCTAGTCGTTCACATTAAATTCCAGGCCTCTGCACCGCACATCGACATATGATTTCTAGCGGCTCACGTGCGGTCGGTAGGCATTCTCGATAAGCTTTTACCTTTTCCTCTGTTTGTTGAATGATGTCTGGCCCAATGAATGCTGACTCTCCACTTCAAACCATTCAACCGGCGATCTCGTTTCATGGTATGTGCCTGAAAACATCTAGATAGCTGAGCGATAGCTATTATTATAACAAACAATAATGGCAAATGCTTTCATCCCGACCACCTCCAAAATCTAGTACACACGCTAAGTAGCATGTCCTCGGCGTCCCGAATAGTGCGCTCAGCTGTCCATCTCTTTGTTTGAGGGTGGAATGTTGTGCTCAAGTGTCTGTGTACCAGACCTCTCTAAAACAGCTGCCAAAATCTAGCTGTAAGCTGTGATCCTGGTAGAGATAGTTGAAGCGCTCCATATGTCGACTATTTTCTCTGATATACAATTGAAGCTTAATCTTGACCGAGAAAGTAGCTTTCACTGACAAGAAATGAGCTGATTTTGTCAGCCTGTCAACTATCACCCATATAGAATCGTGTCTATATCTGGTAGAGGTAATCACCATGAGAAATCCGTGTTCCTTCTTCCCATTTCGAGTACTGACTATGTCTGAGTTAACGCTTTGGTTTACGATGTTTCGCTTTCACTGTTTGGCGGTTAGGGCACTGGGCTACAAATTTTTTTATTTTTTTTAAAATAAATATTTAAAACATTTCATAAGATATCATGGTACATTTTTGTTGCACGGAGTGGAGAAAATAGCGGGTGCAATGTGCCTGCGTTAATAATGCTGTGGCGGAGCCACTGAAATATCTGGAACATAGAGGCGGCCTTTACATTGCAGCACTTCATGGTCAGTTATCTGAAAATCTGGCGCTTTCCCTGCTGAATTCTATCCTTAAGCTGGACCAAGTCGGGATCCTCATGTTGTCGTTCTTTTACTTCCACAACTAATGACATGGCGGTATTGGGTCGCTCTGTTGTCCTTTGTTTCTGCTACACGAACGGCTAGGCTGGCTAATTGATGTATCTCCCTGACCAACTCCCATTGCTCGGGCTGCAAATACGCCAACTTCCATCGATTTATGGCTAAAGGCGTTTGTTACTACATTGTCTCTTCTTAATTGATACAAAATATTCATATTTAGAGAACTTGGCATATAATTGTAGGTCATACTGGCTTATCATGCCGGAGAAACTGACAGGTAATCCACCGGTATAGCTAGAGCTTTCCTGGCCTTTTGGCGTGCTAAGGCTATTTAATGCTAGGATAATGTGAGAACGACCGTTTGCGCACCTTGTGCTTTATCGTCAGAGGATCCCGATAATGATCATGATCTCTAATAATCTGACTGAATAACCTTGCATAACTGAATAGCTGGGTTAAATGACCCAGTCTTGAAGTAGTCTAACAATGCTCTAAATGTCCCTACTCAAGCATGTAGCTCATGCATGCTTGCGGAGTTGTGTGGCATCTAACTGCTTTGTTATTCTAGTTGAACAACTGTAGAGCTGGACTTAGTCGGACTTACTCTCACGCGATCAATCTGCGGATCTTCACGGGGAGTCACAGTCTGTAGGTAAACCTTTGTGCCTGGCAGTACTACCAATTTCTTACGCCTTGTGCGTATCCCTTAGATTATACTGCGTTACAAAGAAATTCTCGATCTTATGAGCCATTCCATAAAGACTAGCCTTACGCTAGGGCTACGTATTACGAATATCTTACGGGAACATTTGAAGTACTAGTACGTCGCGACTGCGATGTGGACCCTTTCTTGGGGTGCTCACGAAACTATCGACTAGGATGGCTGGGCGACTTGCGGGGTGTTCACATAATAAACGCTACGTTGACTAAGGCCGACTCTCACCTACAAAGTGGGAAAACATCTTGGAACAATTATGGTATTGCTAATCTCACAGTAATACCTATTCGGTCTCCCAGTGCAGTTCGCACATGCGATAATGTTGCTGATCTTTAGGGATGCTTCCACCTTTAATACGATCGTTAGACCGTCTAAGCTATGCCCTGATCATCTAACCACCTGATTCGGCTACTAACTCTTGTGAAGTCTAGATCTGGCATCAAACATATAAGTCCATTAACTCAATAAGCGAGAGGCGAGAAAGTTTCTATGGCTTCACACGTGGATCATACTTAACACATACTCTTCTCTTCTCTCTTTTTTTTTTGGCAAGGGTCTGCTAGTGCAATCTATATATATTTCCTAGCGGCTAACCAAAATATGTGTGATTGTAACCCCTATTGGTAGGTAACTCCTGACATATACGGTATCTGTAATATATATATATCAATAACTACGTACAATACATGCGGGTACGTAGTGACCATAATCTCGGCATGCTTTCTGAATTTTTATACTGTACATGATATACCGCTTCTACGGTCTATGTGCCTCCTGCCCTCTGTCATCATTCCATTGGACTTTCATCCCATACTGTAAGTAACAACATATGCGCTTAATTATTGTCTGCTATTGAAATTTCGTCACTCTTACAATGTGGGGTCAACATCGAATCTTGTGGCCGTACTTGGCATTGTTTAGCCCCTGGCTTGTCTGCTGGGCCTTATCTCTAGGCCACACTAGATTAGAGTTACTGTATTGGTAGTTTCATCAGCTTCTCCATGAGGCGGACATACGCGGCATTACGAACCGCAATCTTCTTGTCTTTAGCTGTCCCGAGTCCGAGGCTTAGTCCTTAATACGCGATATTCTATCAATGCGGGGTGATTCTAATTCCCCCACAAAATCTGAGTACTCTCTTCCCCTTATCTTGCTTAAAGTTTGAATTCTGGGATTCAAAGGTACCTACCTTTTGTTGTTAATAAGGTTCTTGGTCAAGTCTCGGCTCATACTTTTTCTAGCTTACAGTGAGACCCGTCGATTCACATGACCTCCTACCTTTCGGTATCATAGCGAAATCATAACTATTATCTTGCGGTATATCTTAATACATTGTTAGCGTATTATATGGCGGACTTGGCCTTTTCTGGCTCGAACTTAACTATTACTAGGCGTTTATCGGTCTTTTACATGGCAAGGTAGCTAACGATCTTACTTGCTCTTCGCTTATTACGGGCGAGTGCACAGCTTACGTAATCATAGGGGCTCTTTTATGCTTTCTAACACTTTCTGGAATCAGCAATCCCGTCTTCACTTAATGCTTACTTTGGGCAATTTTGCCTTAATTATTATGCCCTTTTACGCTCTTGGAATCAAAATCAAGAGGTAGAATAGCCTTTTCTTGTGCAACAAAACGAAGATATGGAGCTTGTACCACATGCGAAAAGATGGATATGGGAATCTGCATTTCCCTCTCTTTCTCACACTTGTATGATAATATGGTATTGTCAGTAATCTTAATCAATCTTATATCTAACAAATAAGTCAACTCGTATGTACATTATGCTTATAACTTCTATTCGAGATTATAGGAATATATGCGGAATGAATATAGATAAAAGGTATCACATTGGGGAGGTCCATGATACCTCCTCTCTTTGCCTGTAATTACCTTGTAACTGGTGCCCTCTCATTGCTATACCTGATTTTCTGCACGGAATGGGATATTCTTTGGCACGACTTAATATCTGATTCAAGAATATAGTAAGTATTTAGGGACTCAACCTATCTTGTACCGCTCTATAGCAGGACTGAATGAGAAGAAAAGGGTAACCATCCTATCATGCCTCGCATCCTCTTGCCTAGAGTATGTGGTGCACAACACATCCATAGACAAGACTCTGCTAGCACGGCTTAGGACTCACAGGACACAACCTGCTCTACATTCTACCAAGTTTGTCACGCCCCGCCTTGGGGGTATGAGGCGGCACACAGTGCCCTAGAAGGACACAGTTGCCCCTAAGCGGTGAGCCTAAGCACATCGGGTGCAAGCTAGCTCTATCTCGGATTTCTGGAAACAACGGGCTATATAATGGTGTAAATACAGCCTCCGCTGGCTTGGGCCTATAACCACCAGCAAATAATCTCGGCTAACCAGAAACATACTTATAAAGGGGAAACCTATATGGGCCGACAAGGCCACCATGCTGTCTAGTTATACGTAACTCGACAAAAGAACACTATATAACTACGTGACCGACAAGGTCACCACTACTATCATTATGGCCCCACACGGCCAACCGCAATCGAGAAATGCTACACAACTATAAAAAAAATGCGGCCTCACCCAGAAATGACTGGGGACCCTGAGGAGATAAATATATACTGTCACACAAGCCTCTGTGATGCGATAAAATGGTCGGGACGGGGCCCGGCCTACCCATAACATTACAATGAAAGAAAATGAACTACACCTCTGAATATCAAGCTCCAGGATGGCGGGTGATGACTCTATAGGCTGGAATCACGAGGGATCGCCTCCTCGTCTATTAATACCTGCGGGCAAGTAATCTGGCCTTCCCCAATGGGCGTTAGCCACCACTTGATGCTTGGTATGCAAAGCAGCGAATACAGCGAATAATAACAACATAACTAGCAGTGCAGATAACGAGGGAAATAAGCTAGATACGCAGAGCGTATAAGGTGGATGGAGACTTCTCTATACTGATAGAGACAGGAGCGTACACAGCCGTCATGGCGATCTGCTATCTATCAACTACTATATAACACATAAATACATATATATATAGTAAGCAAGAACCAATATCATCCCCCATAATCGAGATGGTTCAACCAAGCAAACAATCTAATACCCCTACTAGGAGTCAAAACCAGCCAAAAATAATCACTCCACTCATCACGCTAACTACGGCACCTGTGGCCCCACCAGGTCTCCGGCTCAGGCTATATCCTCCTGATATAAGCCCGCTGTGTCTGAGTCCGAGAGGACTCCACTGTGCCTGTATACAGCATAGCTATGCTTGTATCTGAAATCTGTTCCTGGCGCATGCGCACAACGGAACAATTGTACCGTAATGTTGTCGACCTGATATGGGGAAAGCTTCATCCCATCTTCGTCCTACTGGGGACGGCATGCCCTCCTTGGAGTAGTGTATATCCACACCGGCTCAGTGGGCGACACAGTTACCAACCCGGGGGCGGCGAGGACGCTCAAGGGTGCCCTCACGGCACAATCAAGTCTCAACAATCAATAATCACATATATATAGCAAGCATGTTTAAACTGAAATACTATCGTATTCTGATTTCTTATTACGAACTCTTTCTGTGTCATACTGATTCTCATATTGCTATATAAATCTAGAGATCTTTATCTGACTGCATGGTTAATTTGTAGCCAAGATACTTTCTAGCGTGGCTATGCGTAGCCAGGGTATCATCTGTCTGTATGGCTGTCTGTAGCCAAGATACTATTTGTCTATATGGCTGTCTGTAGCCAAGATATCATACGACTGTCTAATTTACTTTACTAACTTTTATTATGAATATATGTCATATTATTCTAAAAAATATGCTTGCTAAACACATCTTGGGCTATACGAGTGAAATGATAACTCGCCATTTGGCGTAACACACTAACTTTTCGGACTGAATACGATAAACGTAAAACAGGTTTACTGAATCTGCATAAAACTCAATATTCAACTCCGAAAATTCTATTACGGAGTTTACTGTATTATAATAGGCTTAAATTACTAACTTGCCGAGGAAACTGACTTTACATACCTTAACCTCGGGTTATCCGACTAACGGACGAAGCTCGGTCAGTACTCCAGCTATTTCTCCTAAGTGCATTCACATATGTCAATTAGAACCAAATACACCAATATTCCGAAGCGTCACTTCGATATATTTATAGCTCAAACTTTGGCTGCTCGAAAGACGGTCAGCTTTGCTATTTCTTGAAAGTCCAACAGGGAGAAATATTCACTTTAAGGCTAGGAGCACATTGACACTAATTTGGAGCAATTCCACTTACCTTAGCTCAGTAGCACGATGATTTATGGGCATTTATTCATCCGTAGGAATGCTCCTATTAATACCGTATCGAGTTAATTTGAATTTGGACTATGTTTGTCGGCGTAATCGAGCGATAATTTATCAAAACCCCTCGCCTTGCTCTGTTTCGCAGCTTCTCTGGAAATTATTTGATATCTAATGACTTAAACCGAAGTTGGGGCTTATATATAATAGGGACTTATAAGTTGCATTAAGAGATGCGATTTATAAGTTGCATTCTGAATGCGATTTATAAGCGCATTTGCCTTGCGACGCGCCGACTTAGCGCTTGTCCGATCTTTCCCGGGCCTTTTCTAGCTCATGGAATTCTAAAACTCTTAACCAACATGCGAATAGGCCATCTACATGTCAAAGAATTTAATCTTTCCCCGGGCCTTTTTCTAGCATGTATGGAATTCTAAAACTCTTAACCAACATGCGAATAGGCCATCTACATGTCAAGAATTTATGGGGTGTAACAGTACCACAGTCCTACAAGTCATACAATGTATCCATGGCTTGGCCTTGAGAACTCTAACATCTTCCAAAGTTTTCCATGATTTTTGTGGTACGACTCGTACCTTCCTCCTATGACTCGTACTGTTTGTTGTGTTTGAAATTCTTCCAAGTCTTTAAGAATCTTTTTAATCTCACCATGGATCATGGTATGGGTCGTATGTTGGTGCAACGATCCACGAGTGCATCCATACCAAGAGACTTCCGTTGTGAAAATTTCTCTGAACAATTCCACGACTCCAGTTATGGCTTGTACCATCTTGGTATGGCTCGTACTGAGAGTCGTATGTTTCCTTCCTCTTATACCAGCCTTCTGACTTTCATCACTATTCTTAGTATAACTTGTACAATCAAGGTACAGCTCGTAATAAGACTTGTACTTGGCTGATTTTTTGCATTTTTAGGCTTGTTTTGCACATTTTTGCTTCAACACTTATTTTCAGTGAAATCAAAGTAAAAGTGCCTCATATCCATATAAACATACCTATGTCCATGCTATTTTCTCAGTTTTAAGCATCGAAAGTATTATAAACTCACAACACATCAACACCCTCAATTTAAGAATTTTGCATGTCCTCAGGGAAAGAAAGCAAGAAAAACTAGACATGAGGCTTAACTAGAAAATAAACCTAGGATACTACAACCAATATCAAACAAAACATGCACTATAAACTCAAACAACTTTTGACTCTTTTTCCTTGAACCAAATCAGCACATGCACATCAAGTATCCACAAAAAATGATGAACAGGGACCAAGATATGTCATCTATCTATTAACAGATAGTCAAGTCATCACCAATGCTTTTCATACAGACCACTAGTAGAATAAAACACATACAATGTACCCTCACAGCAAATGAAGTCCCCCACACATAGATATAGTACAATATGAAACATGGGACTGCGCAAGCAAGACTCTCACTCTCCCAAAGAAGTTCCAAATATCACATATCAGATACCATAGGCTTGCCCTTATTTTCTCTACTTCGGTTTGTCAGATGGTAAGGCTAGGATCACTATAGGACTTTCTTTGGCTTGTAATATAGGCTTTCGAGCTAGGTATGGTAGATATGGGATCTTTTGAGTGACTAAACCCCTCCTTGGCACTACATACATGTGGATCTTTTTTTTTTCACTTTTTCACCATTTTTACTTCTTTTCACTTTTTCCTCACTTTTCACCCTCTTTTATACACTTGTATGAGTGTGGTATGTTTCTTCAAATTTTCATTCTTCTTTTTGTATTTTATTTTTCAATTTTTCTTTCTTTTTCTTTTTCTTTTGTCACACCACACCTCATTTTTCTCTCTTTTTCTTTTCTCTTCCTTTTTCACCTTCCCACAATTTATGCACCCCTACTCTAGCCACCCTGAACTTAGGCATTTTTCCTATGTTGAGGTTCATAATGTCCAAGGAGGGACCAGGGCCAAAACAGGTTCATTATAAATATGGGTATGGTTAATTGGTTAATCGAAGAAAAATTGTCTATCTGAGGCTCAAAATCGGGATCAAGGGAATCATCTAATTTTGGTAGAGTCATTTAAGCTAAAAGTGGGCTAAACAAAAATTTCCTATGAAATTTTCCTAACCAACCATCCTAAAACCTATGTAAAGACTAACCGGGAAAGTTCTAGATCCTCTACGCAGTATTGAACTAGGTATCAAACCTCACCCACTCATGGTACATATCTTGCATTCACTCTACTTGTTCGACTTATACATGGATCAACAATAACTATTGATGATAATATCCTAAATGACATAAAAAGATCCATAGAAATCATTCTTGCAATCATAAGTTCTCAGCTAATCATAAATTTTTTTAAAAAGGGTCAACTTTTTTTTACAAATCCAAAACTAGTGCAATTTATTGGCTGAGTACTCCTAAGCTACTTTTTAATTAAACAAAAATCATAAGAATAAAATACTAAACATGCCATTTCTACTAGATAGCATGTCCGAGGGAAAAGAAATAGGGAAAGAGAACCCCTCGGACGAATCAAAAACCTAAAAATACAAGTACACCCCCTCCCCTTTTTAAAAAACATGCTTCGTCCTTGAAGCATAGAATGTAAGGCAAAGGGAAGAGAACATACCTACGACACACTAAGTGCTCTTTTCATCCTGCAGAGGAGGTACCTCCGCTGTAATCATGGTGCTGGAGGTGGCCGGTGCACTCACTGGTGTATCAATACGGGGAGTGGCTACCCCTTCGATAGTAACGACCATCTCTACGGCCTCTAGAATCATCTGGGCTAAATGTGGCTCGCCCGAAGGGTCCACACCACTTGTAAGATCTGCCTAAGCCATGGTGGAGCTACCCGCTCCTCTAGTTCTCTCAAGCAGCTCCGACTAATGCACGTTCTGAGTCTGCTGACTCTCCAATCTTTCCCACTTATGCTCTCTCTTCTATATTTTCCTCTTCTTCTATGGGGTATCATTTCCAACATCCTTAGAGACCCTCTTTTTTACCTTTCTCTTTTTCTTCTCCTGTAGGCTCCTAATAAGCCAACAGATCAAGCTCCTCGTCAATACCAGTATTAAGGTCAGAAAGAGTGGGGGCTGCTACAATTGCTGGTTGCCATGATGATAGCTTGGCCACTTGACTCCGAAGAGCCCCCAACTCCTCACAGAGGTAGCCCGTGTCAGTTTGCTCGGCCATACGCATGTTGAATCTGCCCTCGAAATCGTCTAACCTAGAGTGTAGAGCCTGTGCATCTATCTCAATCTCAGCCTTTACCCATGGCTTGACATTCTCCATCATCGACTAAACCTTCTTCTCAGCTACGCTCAGTCTCTTGGTTAGCTTTTGTAGAAATTCTTGAGGCACTAGGATGTACCCGCATAGAGTTTGGCTCAACAGGCTCATAGGTGGTTCGTCAGAGGTGCTAGGAGTTGCATCTGAATAACTGGCATTTGTAGCTGGTGTCTTGCCCTTCTCCTGTAGAGTTGGGACATTTACCTGTGTTCCCCCAATTGACCGTTATAGTGGGACTACGGTGGAAAGTCGGGCCCAAATTACTGGGTTTATCACATCCTGGATTAAGACAGTATAACGATCCACTATTCTTCGATCAGGTGCTCTTCACCACGACGCACCTTGATGCCTGCCCCTATGCACAATCTAAATACAAGACTCAAGAATAGGATGGTAATACTCAATCCTATAGCTCTATCTTACATCTCCTCTACAATGACCGTCGGAATATTGATGGGGTATTTGGAAATGATACAAGCCACCAAAGCTGCTCTGTCTGCGCGGAGGGTGTTATCATTTACAATCGGGGCCAATTGGTGGCGCACTAACGTCTAGTAGGCTTTTCTTATGAAGTCTAAAGAGTTCTTAGTGACCTTCTTGCCACTAGTGACCCATTTTGCCTCTTTATTCTCCTCAGCGATCACGCCGGACAAACATTGAATCTGCCTCCGCCTCTCATCAAAACCAAGCTGCTTGATCTGTTTCAAAGGTCCACCCAATAGTCATATTCTGGTGTAACATGTGGTAGTATGAACTGGGGCCCATGTAATACGCGAGTAATAGTGCGCTCGGATATATCAACCTCTCGACCTCTAACTAGGATGCTCTCCAACTTGGGATGATGTTTCAACTTCTGCCCCTTTTTCATTTTCTGCTCCATGGTTCCCATATAATTTGTGTAGAACTCTCAGACGATTTCTGAAGTGTATCGGTCCGGGGCCCTAGCCATCCAATCGAATCCGTAGAAACTAAATATCCACTTCATTCAATGAATTCGTGAGGATCCAAAACTCTTCTTGAATGCTTCGTCTGGGTTTATTCTTGGTGGTGAGAACATTGCCTTGTTCATATATTTCCTAGGTTCCTGGTACTATCCACCGAATGGTGCGTTTCTCTCTAGGAGGAGTCTACTCCTACTTTGCATTGGGTGCCTCCTCCTCTGATCCAGACTCACTACTTGCATCTCCGTATTGGGCCTCCTCGGACCCCTCTTCTTTAATAGAGCCACTTCCGGACTCTTGGTCTCTTTCCTCCACTCCCTCCTCAGACTGGGGAGCACCAGCATATATGGCAGTGGCCACCACGGCCTGGGGTTTAGCCTTCACCCTAGTGGTTCGATTCTGTTAGTATCAGATGTATCGGCCTAATAATCCTCTAATGAGACACTAGGAGAGTTTCCCGCTAGGTCGGATTTGAAGGTCTCATCAAGCAATGTCCTCCGAACAGTTGCCTTGGATGCTTTTCATTTCTACATCATTGTACCTGTGGAGAAAAAGGGTTAGAATTCCATATTTGAGAAAAAGAGAGCAAGAAAAATTCCTCTGTAATTTATCACAGGTCAACAGTACGGGTCATACCTTGGAGGTACAATTCGTACTGAGACTCGTATTATCTCAAGTCAATGTTACACCTCTGAGGTACAACTCGTACCATGAAGGTACGGTCCGTACCATGAGTCGTATGAGGATTCCCATTCAAAAAATTGATTTGTATTTTCCACGACTCAAGGTACGACCTATAAGTCGATTCCAGGAGTCGTAGGAAGGATCGTACTATCACTTGTGGACTTTCCCCTTTTCAGATTCTTTGTACGATTGCCAGGTAGACTCGTAGCAGTACACCACGATCCATACTAGGATTAGTACCTCGTGATTATTACAAATATGGATTGGGGAAGTTCCCAATGAGCCATATTATGATTGTAGTATGAAACCATGCGTCACAGGAAGGCTTCTGAAACCTGTCCCTGCCTTATTTTCGATTTAGTTTGCAGGAGATTTCTATTTAGTGTTTAGTACTCAGAATTCCCCAAGTCCAAGCATGTATTTAATAGGCTTTATAGTTATCCATTCCTCTCCTTTTTAATCATGGCCCATAACTCAATTTAAATAGTTTAATGCGTAATTTTTACAAGTTCAAGCCCCTACCCAATCACACACAACTTGTTCACATCCCTAGTCATTGCCTTTTTTTAATTTTTTTTTCAAGCCTTGAGGGGACTCTCTGGGATTAAGTAGGTTTGCATCAAGCACATAGGTCATAATTATCAAATTCAACAAATACACTTACTTGTATACTGCTTACTTTGACTGACAATCAGAAACTTAGGGTTTGAAGTTGGGATTGTCAGTGTTAATTGAGCAAGAACTTTCTCAATTAATCTTTGATTTTGAGTTAAGTGTGTGAGGGAGTCATGGGTTATGGTCGTGACTTCAATTATTAGTGTGTGAGAGAAGGGTATGATTTGTTTGAGTTTAAATAGGTTATGGGGAAGATTTGAAAAATCTAGGCTGAGTAAGGTGTTTTTCAAATTGTTGACCCGTCACGACTCATACCACGAGTCATAGGAAGGCCCTACGACTCGTCTCTTGGAACCGTAATAGAGAGATTGAGAATCTTACCTGTGGACCTACGAGCACATCTTACGACTTGTACTATGAGGGTACGATTTGTACTATGACTTGTAGGTCTTTCTTACATTGAGGTCCATGCCTTTCATATTTCATAACCGTAGTGAGAATTACAACCCGTACTATGAGGTTACGAGTCGTAGGACTAACCGTACCCTGAACTAATGCACTGAAATATATCTCTGCTTCTCACCACGATTCGTTCTATGGCCCTTCAACCCTCGCACGAGTTGTACTAAGAACTGCAACACGTTCCTGTTCAGCAATTCTTCCACCACCTGTTTTTGTTTCCCCTGCACAATAAACACACATAAGTTAATCAACTCTGGTTGCCTCCCAAGAAACACTTGATTTAACATCACGTCACAACGCAGGTGGTTTGGTTATTCAGGGTTCACCAAACTACCACTTGGGTTGCCTCCCAAAAAGCGCCTGATTTAATGTCACGGCACGACACAAGTCTCTTGACTACTTATACTTTATCAAGGAACTCGGATTCATCCTCTATTGCCGAGACAACACTGTATTGCTTCGAATGCTTCATTGACTGGCAAACATTAATGATGAACTCTTTTTTATTAAGTCTGAACTTCAATTGGTCAGCCTCCATATCTACTAAGGCTCTCCCAGTAGCAAGGAATGATCGCCTCAAAATTATGGGGACCTCAAAATCAACCTCACAATCTAGGATCACGAAGTCCACTGGTAATATGAATCTATCAACTTTAACAAGCACATCGAATAGGATCCCTACAGGCTTCTTTACAGTTCTATTGGCCATCAGTAGCCGCATAGTAGTCGGTGTGGGGGCTTCCATGCCCAGCTTCTTAAACACAACCAACGACATCAGATTGATGCTCGCTCCCAAATTGCAGAGTGCCTTTGAAAAACTCAACATCGCCAGTTGTGCATGGATAGTGAAGGCACTTGGATCTTCCTTATTCTAGGCAAGCACCCGTGAGGCTATAGCACTACAATGATGCATATTATCCACAGGCTCATAGCTCACAAACCTTTTCTTTGTGATAAGGTCCTTCAAAAGTTTGGCATATCCCCACATCTGTTCTAATGCCTCAGCCAATGGTATGTTTACAGATAACTGTTTGAGCATTGACAAGAATTCTGAAACCTACCATTCTCCGCCTTCTTCTTCATTCTTTGAGGGAATGGTGGCGGTGGTCAAATAGCCTTGTAAATTTGTGTAGCTCCTTGCTTTTCTCTTTGTCCAGCTTTAGGCCCATTTTCAACATTTGGAACCCTAGTCAACTTAGCCTCCTCATTATGCTCCTTTCCAGCAACATCTTCTTCATCATCAATCACACTTTCTTTCTTCCTTTCAACTACCATCGGTAGAGGGGGATTAACCGTTGTCTTTCCTCTCCTAGTCATCACAGTCATGCAGTGACCAACATTCTTGAATTTTGGACTGTGTTACTAGGTAGTGTACCCTTTTACGTAGGGTTCATGGATGCTGATAGTTTCCTTAGCTGATGTTCTATCTACTTGATAGCCATAGCATGTGACTCCACTCTATGACCCATGCTCGATATATCACTACGAATGTCTTCCAGCTGATCATCTATGGATCTCACCTTCTTTAGCATCTTAGTCATCATGCTCTCTAACTTTTACTGTCCAACCTCCCCCTCATGCTCATTAGAGGCAAGTAAAATCCAGCTTGGTCATTGCGGTAACCGTCATTCCTTCTCCAATCGCCCTTGCGCTCACAACCTTGTCTTCTGTCTCTGTACCCATTATGATTGTAATTGTCTCTGTATTGGTTCTGACCTTGGTTTCCAGAACCTTGGAGCCAATTGTTTTGTTCAAACCCTTGGGCGTTGGCTCGGAAACCCGCCACTTGGTTGTCCAAGAAGTTTGCCTCCTCCTCAGAATCTGAGTGTTCAAGCCCTAGCTCCTGTCCCTGTGTCCCCACTACATTAACCTTTTTGGATCCAGCTCCCATTATATGCTTAGTAAGCAAGTCCAATGATGTGCGCATATGAGCCAATTCCTGGTCATGTTCTTCTCCCGTCCTTCGTTGTTCTGAAGTCAAACCAACAACATATATACCAGTTGCTCCTTCTGCTTCCACAGTGTGCCATACTCTATTTTTTTTGGTTACTTAATCTAGAATTGTGGCAGCATGCTCCCAGGTGTGGCTCATCAGTGCTCCTCTCACCACTATATCTTCTACTTATTTTATATTATTATTCAATGATCTATTTAAAATCTCTAATAGACTTTCATCAGGAATTTGGTGGTTTGGGCACTTGGTCAACTTCTTCTTGAACCTCAACCAGGTTTCATGAAGTGCCTTAGTCTTCAGTTGTCGAAAATTGTAGATTTTGTCCTTAAGCTAAAGCATATTGGAGCATGAAAATAATCTCCCTAGAAAAGCTTGCTTGTAACAAAACATAACATAACCTCCACCCCACACTTAGTCTNCCAGTTGGTAATGGAGTCATTAGGCAATTCCGATAACCATAAAGTGGTCTCCCCAAACAGAGAGAAGGGGAAGAATCTTAGCCTTATAACATCATGGCTTACTCCTGGCAACCTGTACGCCCTACATATTCCAAAAAAGTTCATCAGGTGTAGGTTGTCATCATCAGCTACGTGACCACTAAACACCCTTTTCATGTTCAATAATTTGATCATTGTGCTAGTGATGTAAAATTTTTCCCCAGAAGGCAATGGTGGTGGTACGATAGCTCCGGTCGACCCAACTTCATCAATGTTCGGGTCATCTTCATCGAAGAACTGAGGGGGAAATCTTTAACCTCTATTGCCCATTCTATGGAGACCAGCATTAACAACCTCATCACGAGAATCTTCCGCATCCTGAAGTGCAGCTTGCCGAGCTAGCTCCGCTTGCCAAGCTTCTTCAGCAATACGGGCATCTCTCTGCTCTTAGTTTTCCATTCTTCGCAATGTTCTTTCAAGTTTGAGATCCAACGAAATCAGGGGGTTTCCACTCTGATGAGTACTTGGCATTCACCAGCGACAACCTGTGGAAATCCAAAAACAAAAAGAAAGCATAATTCAGGAAATAAGAACCAAAAATCAAATACAAGAAATTAATATAGTCTTCGCCATATTCCCTGGCAACGGCTCCACTTTTTTATAACGCTCAAACTCACATTTCCTGAAAACATATGAAGCAGGCGTTGTCAATAAAGAATTCAACTTAGAGGTTGGGGTTGATGCCACAGGGAATAGGGTAACATCTAGATTAATACCGGTAATTGAAGTTGTTGGTGAGTTATCTCCAAATTGGGGGGTTTCAAAGGAAACAATATTAAAACAAAGATTATAATAGTGATTTAAATCAAGATATGCAAACAACTAGGTTCATAACTACTTCGGATATACACACGTGAACAATCCCAATGCTTACTTGTAGAACTGATAACTAGGGTTCATCCAAATGACTGGTTTGTACTATACTCAATTATCGGGTCAGGTCTCATGAGCGATTTCAAACTAACCATTATCAATATGTTCCAAATTTAACTATCCTGCGAACCATAACTCATGTTGATACAATTTTCACGACCTGAACGTACACCCAGACCGTAGACAAGGGACAAGGGACCTTGAGAGACCCCAAGTCGACCCATGGCACATGCATACAACTAATCTCATTCAAATAAGCGGAATGATAATCATAAAAACATAGCGGAAATGTAACTATTGCATAACATCAGGAAATACTGGACATATGCATAGCTGAGCACTACATACTTGTCTGAAAGCCTCTAATACATAAGATGGGTTCATGGGACAACATCCCCAACTAACCCGACCAATACTGAAACATAAATAACATGATAGTCTGTCAAACGACCCTTGGAACATGAGGACTCACCAATAAGCTGAAAGCGCAAGCTGAGATGGACTAAAGGTGAGGATGAGCCTGAGATTCGGACCCTGTATCATGAAACAATACAACATAGAAAGTATGCGATCAGTACGTGGAAGGTACCGAGTATGCAAGGTAAGTAAAACGGACATTGTAGAGTAAATAAAACTCATAAATAAATATAAGAGAAGGACATCATGCTTACATCCAATCTATGTAATGAAACATAAGGCTCAAGATTTTCAAATCATTCATAATCATAAGTAAAATTTATAAAAACATAACTTGAGCCAACAACACAAACATAACAATGCATAAAACATGCGAAACAATGGGAGAACTCGTCAAAACCGACACCATTATGGTAGAACCATTCATGATGACCCACTATCTCGCTCAAGTGGGCAGAGCCGACCCTGGCTTACCATGCGAGGTTCGTGCATTAGGCGTGATATCACATTTGCGGGGATCATTATCAATACATCATATCATTTAGAAACCCACGGTGGCACGTGGTTATGAGACACCGACATAGTCCTTTGAACGCCGGGCTGCTCGGTGCTAGACACGGATCCCAAAAACATGCATTTATAGTCTCATACATAAATCAATAACAACATGCATTAAGATTCATTGGCTAGAATGTAACATTTATCATCATGGATCCCCTTTAAAACATTCTTAGCCAAGAACCATAGGCCCTTTTCATCGGCCAACATCATAAATAGATAAATCATGTAATTCACTTCATAAATCACAAATCATCTTCAAGATGTGGCCATTTTCCAATACTTCATCATATTCAATTCTTTTGAAAATGTTCTCATAAACATGGGAGTTTGGAATCATTCTTTTCCATCATCAATAAACTCAAAATATAGAGTATTAATCATAAATCATAACTTCCATGAACTTTCATCAAATGGACATTTTTGATTTAAATGATTGAAACATGATTTTAAGGAAAATAAGGTAAAACCTACCCATCATTCATAATTCAATAATTAAAACTCCATTAAATAAAACCCATAAAGAGAAATCACATTTTAATACATTTGGGTAAAACCCCATAGAATTGAATAGGAGGATTCATGATTAAATTCGAAATTTGGGCATGGCTGAGGAAGGATTTAACCCATTCTAAAACCCTACATACCTGAGGTAGACTGATTTTACTCTCCCTTGAAATCCCACAAAGAAATTGATGGAAACCTTGGAGAAGACCTTGAACCTCTCTAAAACATCTCTAAAAACTCTTGCATGGGAATGAGTATGCATTAGGGGCTTAACCCACCTTAAAGATCCTATTCCGACCTTAAAATGACATAGTTTAGGCTTTAAGAGTTTATGAAATTATGAGAAAGCCCTTACTAATTCGCAGAAAATAACTGCCAAGCGATCCTAACGGGTAACCTAACGAATTGTCAGGATGGGCAATGGCTCGTCGTGTCGCCCGTCAAGTACACTGCCTCATTCTCAGTTAAATTCCCTAGCTTTCTCACGACCCACCTCATGAGTCGTTGGGGCTGACCATTACTCGTGGGGTGCTATCCGTTAGGTACACTGCCAGACCTCGTATTAAATCCTCAACCTTACCCCACGGTGGACCTGACGACTCGTGGTAGCTGACCATGAGTCGTCCCCACGCCCGTGGGGAACTAAACTCCTCAGCTCAATCCAACCTTCCCACGAGCCACCTGACGACTCGTGGGGTCTCCTCACGAGTCGTCTAACGACTTTTCCTACACTACTGTAAGATTTTCCAGATTTTTCCCCGGTTGACTCCCGGGTCTGATCCTTGGGTTCCCAAGGTATAACAATATCTCCCCCTTGGGAACATTCATCCTCAAATGTTAGAAAAATGCAGAAAACCCAGAAACATGCAATCATTATATACAATTATCGGTCATTTAAGCCAAAAACTAACAGAATGACTACCTCCGAAAAGAACTACATAGATGAACTGAATTCAGATATCACATACACTTACCATATAATAAAACAAACTTGTACACATGAACTGAACATGAAAAGTTGATTAAAGGTTTAGGGCAAAACTGATACCTTAAACTGAAACTGAGCAGGTAAGGAACAAATGAGGGTATTCAGCTATCATATCTGCTTCAACTTCCCACGTAGCTCCCTGAACATGTTGATTTCTCCATAATACTTTAACTAAAGCTACTTCTTTATTACTCAACTTACGGACTTGACGATCTAAGATTTTCAACAGAATTTCTTTAAAGCTGAAGCTATCCTTTAAACCAATACTGTCTACCGGGACTACTAAATCTGGATCACCCAGGCACTTTTTCAAGAGCGATACATGAAACACAGGATGAATTGAAGCTAACTCTGAAGGCAAGTCCAACTCATACGTCGCCTTACCAACTCTCCTCATAACCTGGTAAGGAACAACGTAGTGGGGACTGAGTTTCCCTTTCTTTCCGAACCGCATGACTCCTTCATGGGAGATACCTTTATAAATACCCAATCGTCCACATTAAACTCCAGATCCCTTCTCCTCACATCAGCATACGATTTTTGATGACTCTGAGTGGTTTTTAACCGGTCCCTTATCAACTGGACCTTTACCATTTCCTCATGGACCGAATCTGGTCCTGTCATGGCTGCCTCTCCAACCTCAAACCAGTCGATGGGTGATCTACACCTTCGCCCGTAAAGAGCCTCGAACGGTGCAATCTGGATACTAGAGTGATTACTGTTATTATAGGCAAACTCGATCAAGGCAAATGATTATCCCAACTACCTTTGAAATCCATAACACATTCCCTCAACATATCCTCGAGGGTCTGAATGGTTCGTTCTGCCTGGCCGTCTGTTTGCGGATTGAAGGCTATACTGAGCTTAACTTGCGTCCCAAGTCCTTTTTGAAAAGAACGCTAGAATTGAGAGGTAAATTGGGTACCTCGATCTGAAATAATGGACTAGGGAACTCCATGAAGTCGAACCAACTCCAAAATATACAACACGGCATAATCAACCGCTGAATCTGTGGTCTTGACCGGTAGGAAGTGTGCCACCTTAGTTAACCTGTGTACTACCACCCAAATGGATTCATAGTATCGGCGAGTACGAGGTAGACCTGTAATGAAATCCATGTTAATTTATTCCCACTTCCAAGTGGGGATGCTAATTGATCTTGGGAAGAATTGCATGCCCAAGTGATACTCAAATGCTTCATTTCGTCTTGTTTATCTATCGTTATGTGTACATTCTCATGTAATTTGTAGTCAAAATGTGAATTTATACTAACCAACATGATTAGTGTTGTTTTTCAAGTTAAATGGAATTTTGGGAAGCTAATATACATGTTGGTAAAGATCGGGAATGGACTTGGAAACAAGGAGTGGAAAAGGTCAAGGAAGAGCAGCAAAAATAAGGGCTCCGCGATGGAGCCGTGTCAC
>JACEIK010006980.1:24651-52818 GCA_018107945.1 Datura stramonium
CCTTGGTATCTGAGGTTAATTTGAATTTGGACCGCGTTTGACGGTGTAATCAGACTATTATTATCAAAATCTTTCGTACCCTCTGTTTCTCGCAACTTTTCTGGAAATTATGATTTATTAATAAAATAAACTGAAGTTGGGGGCATATATATAATTGGGACTATAAGTCGCATTCAGGGAATGCGATTTATAAGTCGCATTCCTGGAATGCATTTTATAAGTCGCATTTTGCCTTGCGACGCGCCGACTTGGCGCTTGTCCGATCTTTCCCCAGGACTTTTTCTAGCATGTATGGCATTCTAAAACTCTAAACCAACATGCGAATAGACCATCTATATGTCAAGAATTTACGGGGTGTAACACTTTAACTTCCGTCATCAATGACGACTCCGACCTATTCTGAACAATAACACTACCATCCGCTAAATCTACAAGGCGAACACTTAAATGAGCATGTCTATGGACAACCTTCACTAACTCTTTATTCCCATTCTCGACATGGGACACACTCTCAATGGATAGCCTACTAAGAGCATCTGCCACTATATTGGCCTTGCCCAGATGATAAAGCACACTCTTGTCATAATTCTAGGGAAGATCTAGCCATCTCCTTTGCCGCAAGTTCAGGTCCTTCTGAGTAAACATCTACTATAGGCTTTTGTGGTCCATGAACATATCCACATGCACTCCATACATATAATGCCTCTAAATCTTTAAGGAAAACACCACACCTGCCAACTCTAGGTCATGCGTCGGGTAATTTTTTTCATGAGTCTTAAGCATTCTAGAGCCATACATAATGACTTTACTATGATGTATCAACACACAACCAAGACCAACCCTAGAGGAATCACAATACACTACGAAGCCATCCGTGCCCTCCGGTAGGGTCAATACTGGGGCTGAACTGAGTCGAGTCTTTAACTCCTGAAAACTCTTCTCACAAGCCTCCAACTACTGAAATTTGACCTTCTTCTAGGTCAACTTAGTCAACAGTACCGAAATGGATGAAAATCCCTCTACGAACCTCTTGTAGAAGCCAGCTAAGCCCAAGAAGCTTCTAATATCAGTTGGACTGACAGGTCTAGGACAATTCTTCACCATATTTATTTTTTGGAATTTTACTTGTACACCCTCTCTAGACACCACATGACCCAAGAATGCTATCGATTTCAGCCAAAACTCACACTTGTTGAATTTAACAAAAGTTGACGATCTTTGAGAGTCTACAACACAATCCTCAAATGAGCGACATGCTCCTCCTTGCTCCGAAAGTATATGAGGATATCATCTATGAAACAATCATGAACCTATCCAAATACAGCTCGAACACCCTTTTCATCAAGTCCATAAAAGCTACAGGAGCATTCATTAGTCCAAAAGACATAACTATGAACTCGTAGTGACTGTTCTGACTATTAAAAGCTGTCTTTGGAATGTTACTCTCCCTAACTCTAAGCTGATGGTAGCCGGATCTGAGGTCTATCTTTGAAAAGCATTTAGCACCTTGAAGCTGGTCAAACAGGTCATTAATCTTGGGGAGGGAATACTTTTTCTTGATTATGACCTTGTTCAACTGCCGATAATCAATGCATATCCTAAGCAAACCATCCTTCTTCCGAACAAAGAGAACTGGGGAACCCCATGGGACTTACTAGGCCTGATGAAACCCTTATCTAAAAGATCTTTCAACTTCTCTTTCAACTCCTTTAGCTCAGTTGGAACCATTAAATAAGAAGGAATGGATATGGGTTGCATATCAACGAGAAGGTCAATGCAAAAGTCAATCTCCCACTCGGGAGAGATACCTGGTAAATCATCTGGAAACACTTTTTGATACTCATATACAAAAGGAACTGACTGAAGAGTTGAGATCTCAGATGTAGAATCCTTAACCCGGACTAGATGGAATACACAACCATTGGAGATCATCTTTCTAGACTTAAGGTAGGAAACAAAGAAACCTACAGGCACAGTTGAACTACTCTTCCACTCTAGGACTGGTTCACCCAGAAACCGAAACTCTACAGTATGAGTTCTATAATTGGCCAAATCATAACAAGCATGCAACCAATCCATACCGAAGATAACATCAAAATCGGTCATATTTAACTCCACTAAATCGGTTGAAGTGACTTTATAAAGAATCATGACAGGGCAATTCCTGTATACCCGTCGAGCTAAAACTGACTCACTGATAAGAGTAGAGATTAAGAAGGGTTCTGATAGGATTTTGGGACTGACTCCGAAACTAACAGCAACATAAGGAGTCATGAAAGATAATATAGCCCCTAGATTTAACAATGCATAAATATCAAGATGGGCCTCATTTGGAGAGTGTTATGGTCTGAGGTCAAGNGTGAGCACTCCTGCTCCTGATGAGATGAAAGTACATAGAACCTATTCTAGCGATGTCTTCTCGCTGCACTAGAAGAGACGCCCTGCTGAGATGGGCGAGCTACTAGAGATGCTAAAGTGGTGCCTGGGGCACGGCCTCTACCGCCACCCTATCTGACTAAAGGACAATTCCTATGCATATGCCCGGGCTTCCCACATCCAAAGCAAATTTTAGAGCCAACCAAACACTCTCCTGGGTCGTTCTTACCACATTTCCTACAAACTGGAAAAGTGCGCTCTACTATCATGCTCCTCTGACACTAGAGCCTGAAGCTCTGCCTCTCTAATCTCCTAGAGGTCTGGATGGAACACTAGCTAATGATGGAGCTGGGGCTGATGACCTTTGGTGGAATTGAGGACGATGTCCACCATTGGACCTATGTTGGAAATGCCCATTGCTCCTTGTCCTAGCCCTCTTATCCTCTCTCTGCCTCTATCTAGTGGGAATATATTATCAATTGGGAGATATCTATATCATTAATTAGAATGGTGGTCCTACACTCCTTGACCAATGAATTTACCACCCCATTAATAAACTTGCTCATATGAGCCCTTGAATCAGCAACCATCTCTGGAGCATACTTGGACAGTGGGGTATACTTCAGGGCATACTCCCGAACATTCATATCATTCTTCTTCAGATTGATGAACTCGACTACCTTTGCTTCTCTCAACTCTCAGAGGACGATCCTGTCCATAAAAGTTGTAAAAAAACTCATCCCAGCCAACGGAGACTGAATCAACTCCCCTACTCTCCTTCCATTTCCAGAATCATATATGAGCAACCCCCTTGAGTTGATAGAAGGCTAAGTCTACACTATCCTCTCCTGAAACACCCATCACCTGGGTAATCTTCTGAACCTCCTCAATAAACTCCTGTGGGTCCTTACCCACTTTAAACTCGTGAAACTTAGGTGGGTTCATTCTAATGAAGTCTCGTATCCTAGCCGCTGTTGTATTCCCGTTTTGGTTCACATTAGCCACAGCCTGTTGGTTGACTTAGGCGTTCATGGCCTGTGCTAGCATATGAAATGAAGCTCGAAACTCAGCAGGAGTAACCTGCTCCGGTAAAGGATCAACTGGAGCTGGTGGGGCTAGCTGATGCCCATCTCCATTGCCATTACCATGGCCATTTCTGTTGTCATTTCTTCTTCTGTTGACTCGGGGGGAGGCATATTTCTGAAAATGTATAAATCACAAGTTAGAGGAGTAGGAGAGGTACTTCAGCGCACGACATAGATCGTGAAAGAAGGAAAATTTTCCTAAAACGTCTCGTAGCCTCTTTCCCTTAAGTGTGGTGTGCTTCACACCCATGAAAAAGACTCTACTTAACACATCTTTCATACACCTTAGGACACACTTAAACCTAATTCTCTAATACTAAGTTTGTAATGACTCGAGCATGGACCCTGGATCAAGACACAGGACCTAGAACCATGAATAGCTCTAAGCTATCCATGGCATATACATAGCATGAATAAGAGTATCACTAAGCAGAAATAGAACCTTAACATAATATAAGTGGATGTCTGCGTAATATAAAGACATAAGCATAAACACAAGTCAATAATGTTGATCTGTTTATATATCATTGTCTGAAAAGCCTCTAAACACATGATGAGTTGATGGGAAAACACCCCCAACTATCCCTCTAAGTCTGAAATTAAAAGACGTAAACAAAAGAGACATGAATCAAAACTCTTGTCCTCAGATCATGAGAGCTCACCAAGACTGGGGATGATGCTACACTGGAGCGGGAGTGAGATAACATCGCAATAGATTCGGATCACCCGAACCTATATCATGAGACAATATAGCATAAAGTATGCGGTCAGTATGTGCAATGTACTGAGTATGTAGAGAGAGTAAAATATGTTGGTAAAATTAATAGTCTGAAATCATGAATATAAAATAAGGTAGAACATGAGAGTAAGGATAATGTGTTGAAAGCCATAATCTCGAAGTACTCAAAATCATGAGCTATTCATCATAAGCTGAACATAACGACCCAAGGTTTAGAAACAAAAACATATTGTGTACCATGATTGAAATTATAACTGAAAACTCATAAACTGACCAATGGGTCAAATATGCTATAAAACATAATATCACAAGACATAAACACGAGTAACTTAAAACATGAGGAACAATGTGAGACTCATCATAACCGACACTATCATGAGAGAGCTTACATGATACCCAACTATCTCGCTCAAGTTGGCATAACCATTCCAAGCTTGTCAAGCAAAGGAATGAGTAAGGCGTGACATCACTTGTGAATCCCTATATATAACTACAGTGGCATGTAGTTTTGAGACTCGGGGTTTGCCTGAACTCCTAGCCTACTTGGTGTTATACACTATTTTCAAAAATATACACATGTATCATAATCATCAACATGAAAGCAATACTTGAACTTGCATGGGCTAGCTGAAACATGAAATCATAAACATACTTGATATACGTGAAATAACCATGAAAAGGATACCATAAAGTTGGCCATGATACTTGAACTTGAATTTCATGAAAGTCATATATTCTTGAATAAATCTTCATAACTTGAAATCATAAAATTCATACGCTTAAGATTCATAAACTTTCATACATATTTCAATAATACATTATGAACTTGAAATCAGGGGCTCATAAACTTGAAATTCACAAATCATATATAATACGGTGAAATCATCATAATCTTGAAATCATTAATTCATTATAAATTTGATAGTTAAATCTATCCTAATAATCACATTTCATCAAATAGAATATGAGAGAATTGAACTCATAGAGATATTATGGATAATTGCATGGAATTGGGTTAGATCCTAGAACTTCTCTATTTAGAACTTGAGGAATAGAGATCATGAGATTGAGCTTAAAAAGGGCATGGGGGTGGATGAATTACCCCATTCATAACCCTATATACCTAGGCTTGATGAGATTCTTGCTAGGGTTTGATGCCCAAGAGAAATTGGAGATGAAGAAATAGAGAAATCCTTTCTTCCTTGAGAGCTTGATCTTTCCTAACCTTTGTGTATGAGAGGAGTGAAGAATAAGCTAAGTAAAAACATCAATTACACACTTAAGGATCCCCAAAACAACGTCACTTAGAGATTATAAGCTTAGGAAATTACAACACTAACACTGGAAAAATGGGTTGGACTGCATCACTGAATGTCTCGACGGTGGCAGTGATGGGCCGACACACGTTCGACGGTCCGGCGCTCTTACCATTAGCCTTAACCAGAAGGGGTTCAAAATTCCACCTTACCAACCATCGAAGTGATAGGTCATCACTCCTTTGACGGTCCATCAAGTTCTTCATCGCCTAGGAGCAGCAAAACTTGAGCATGATGCCATGCATGATGTTCCATCGCAAACGAAATGGTCTTCACTCTCACTGTCGAAGCCATAATGCTATATCGACGGGCCGTCACTAGGCTGACAGGATGTCGGCTCCTCCGTCACCCCCCTGCATAATATCTGAATCCAGCAGTCCTTTTTCTTCAAAATACCATTTCAAGATTCAAGGTAATACACAAGCATATACCTCGAACGCGATACGAAAGCTAAAACCACGAATGGCTTCAAGCTAATCCATGGCACATGCATAATATATTCTAGGGCGTAAACTAAGTTGAACAATCATATAGCATATCATAAGTGGAAGTCTAGGATATCATAAACATAAACGAGGACTACAAATCAAGCAGCTAAGTATCAATACATTATGTCTGAAAGCCTCTACTCATAAGATGAGCTGATAGGACAACACCCCCAACTAGATCCACTAAGTCTAAAAACTAAAATGACATAAAAATAACATTAATCAAAACTGACATCCTTGGATGATGAGGACTCACCAAAACTGTGTTGAAGCTGGAGCAGGATAGAATCTAGTGACGGGGCTGAGACTGGTCATCTGGACTTATATCATAAGATGATATAGCACAAAAGTATGCGATCGGTACTTTAAATATACTGAGTGTGTAGGATAAGTAAAATATAATAATAAGGACAACATGATATAAGTCGTAATCGTGAGATAGTTATAAACATGAGTTGTTCATCATAACTGGAGCATAGACCTAAAATTTTAAAGTAAAATCACAAGGCTTAACATGTTTGAAATTATAAGTAAAATCTCATAAACTGATTAATGGGTCAAATTATTGTACATCCTGAACATGAACAACTTAAAACATGAGGAACAATGGGAGATTCTCATAACCGACATACTCAATATGAGCTCACATGGAGCCCAACCTGTAAACCTGGTTGGTAAGGTGTTCATACCTTGCCAAGTGTAAGAACCATGAAGGAGTGATATCACTCATGAGCCCATTTGGGCAGGGAAAACATTATCTGGCGAGGACCCTTATCATACATACGGTGACCCGTAGTTCTAAGAATTGGGTAGGCTGAACCCCAACCTACTCAATGTTAAATACTACTCCCAAAACATACATAATGCTCATATCATTATCATGAAACATTCTTGATTTTAAATGAGCTAGTTAGAAATTATGATATTCATAACCTGCATAATGTGCGTGAACTAGCTATGAAAAATAATGTTGGAAACCGGCCATGATACATAAGCATGAGATTCATGAAATTCATGCATAATTGAGTAATTCATCATAACTTGAAAATATAGGTTCATGAGATATTTTAATTAAAATCATGCAATTTTAATCATAAATCATGGATTGAATCATAAGAAAATTGAATTCATAGAAGATCATGAGAATTTTCATCAAAATTGGGTCTAACCCTAGAAATTCATAAATTCATGACTGGAGACTTGAATTCATGAAATTGAGTTTGAAATAGGAATGAGGGTGTAAGAAATTCCCCCTTTCATGACCCTACATACTTGGTTTTGAAGGAATATTTCTAGGGTTTAAAACCCAAGAGAATTGGAGAAGAAGGAGAACCTTGATTACTTGAGAACTTGAGATTTGATCTTCAACTTCAGATGTTAGGAATAGAATGAGGAGTAGGAATGAATAAAAATCTATAATACACCCTTTTAGGAGCTCAAAATGACTTAGTTTAGGAGTTAAAAACATAGGAAGTACGAAAATGCCTTTGATAACTCGACTGAAAATTTCACCCCAGCAGACCTAACGGGCCACTTAACGACCCGTTAATCCACTTGATGGGTCTTTAGTCCCACTCATTGTCCCTAAAGAAAAATTTCATTTATCTGTTCCTCACTTAATTCCTTCTCTTAATGATGCATCATCACACTTAACGGATCACTCCTCCAGCCATTAAGACTCTCTGAATCTCACATTTTTCTCCAACTTCCCCTCTTAATGAATCACTTGACGATCTGTTAAGTGTCATAATGGGTTACTTGACGGTTCTTCCATTGATCTGGTGAAAATATGTTGTTTTCTCCATTTCATGCCTCAATTCTGATCTTAGAGACTTTTGGGGTGTTATAGTCAGTCATAGCAAGAAGGGTATATAGAAGTTGCCTAGTTTTAGTTTTTCAGAAAATCAAAACAGTTGATTTAGTGGAGTTAGATATGACCGACTTTGATGTCATCCTTGGCATGGATTAGTTACATTCATATTATGCCTCAGACAACTGCAGAATTAGAGTAGTAGAATTTCAGTCCCAGGTGAACTTGTCCTAGAATGGAAGGGTCATCCACAGTGCATATAAGACGATTTGTCTTTTATCTTAAAGCTAGAAATATGATTTCCAAGAGTTTCATATATCACTTAGTTCGAGTGAGGGATTCTACATCCGAAACCCAACTCTTCAGTTAGACCTTATCATTTGTGAATTTCTTTAAATGTTCTCAGAGGATCTGCCCAGAGTCCCTCCCTAGTGGGAGATCAACTTTGGGATAGAACTCTTTTAATATACGCAGCTTATATCCATTCCTCCTTATAGAATGACTCCAACTGAGCTTAAGGAGTTGAAAGAACAATTAAAGGACCTTCTAGATAAGGGTTTCATCAGACCCAATATTTTCCCATAGGGTGCTCCAATCCTTATTGTACGTAAGAAAGATGGTTCATTCCTTGTAACTCATGTAAGCACAATAGAATGTTCTTCATATTATATCCTACTAATTACTCCACTAAAGTTCAAGTTATTATCCACCTTCTTGACATTTACTATATGGATGAAATGCTAACACCTATATAAAGGTTTTTTTCTTTCTTGTGTTGATATATGTAAGAGAAAGATGAGAAGTGCGAAAAATATTGTAGTGTATTTCGAGATACTATTGAAAGAGAGAGTTAAGACAAAGAAAATATTCTAAATCTTCAACTAATTCACTATGCAAGAGATAATAATTTTATGTTAAAGGAAGGTGTTTTTTTCATGCAGTTTTGGACTCTTCAACTAATTCGGAGTTGTTTGGGCCATACGACATTGTTGGATATTGTATTTTAGAGGGAATAAGTCAAGAGAATTATTTTTGAAATGGTGAAGATTATACTGCAGTGGACTTGAATATCCTTAAAGAAAGTGAGATATCGACGCCTCAACCTCCGTGAATAAGTCACGGACTTGAATCTCCGTGAACTCAGGAGGGTTCATCCTCAAGAAGTCTCTAATCAGAGCCGTTGCCGCATTGCACTTCTTTGGAACCTGCGTAACAGCCTGTTGGTTGACCTGAGAGGTCAAGGCCTACGCCAACATCTGAATCGCCGCCCGAAACTCGGCGTGAGCAGCTGGGTCTAGTGCCTGGGGCTCTGGAACAGGTGGGGCTTGCTGATGCCTATGATCGTTTCCATCTTCGTGGCCTTCATCATTTCCATTCCTCCTTCCGTTCATTCTTCTAGAAGCCATAATTCTGCAACCGTGAATCGAACGAATTAGAAAGATGGAAAGGCTTTTCAACGCACGACATAGAACATGAAATAAGAAAACATTTCCTAAACATTTAGTAGCCTCTTCATCATAGGTGTGGCGCACTTCACACCCAAGTCAACCCATGGATCATGCATACAACAAACTCATTCAATTAAGCAGAACGATAATCATAAAGGTATAGCGGAAACGTACTCATAACATAGAAATACCGAATGTTTACACAGCTGAACACTACATATTTGTCTGAAAGCCTCTAAAACATGAGATGGGTTGATGGGACAACATCCCAACCTAACCCGACCAATGCGGAAACATAAACAATATGAAAGTCTGTAAAAAACCCTCGGAATATGAGCACTCACCAACGAGCTGAAAGCGTAAGCTGAAACGGCCTAAGGGTGAGGATGAGCTTGAGATCCGGACCCTGTATCATTAAACGATACAACATAGAAAGTATGAGGTCAGTACGTGGAATGTACTGAGTATGCAAGGTAAGTAAAACGGTAATTTTAAAAAGAATAAAGTAAAAATAATAAATAGAAAAAGGAGAAGGACATTATGCTTTCGTCAAAATCTTCATAATGATCAAAGGCTCAAGGATTTCAAATCATTCATAATTGTTCATTATCATAATTGTAAGAAAACTTTGTCAAAACATAACTTGAGCCAATAACATAGAAATAGCGATGCATAAGATATGTGGAATATAGGGAGGACTCGTCATAACCGACACCATCATGGTAGAGCCTTTCATGATGCCCCACTGTCTCGCTCTAGTGGGCAGAGCCGACCCTGGCTTGCCAGGTGAGGGTCGTGCATAGGGCGTGATATCACATTTGATGGGATCATTATCATAACATCATAAAATTACAACCCACGGTGGCGCGTGGTTATGAGACACTAGCGTAGTCCTTTGAATACTGGGCAGCTCGGTGCTAGACACGGCTCCCAGTGGAGCTGAACGGGCTGGAGCTACTGTTGTCCTGGTGGTCTATGCAAGACCCCTATCATCGCCCTGTCTAGCATATGAGCACGCTCGGCGCATATGGCCAAGTCTACCGCACCCAAAATAGACATTTGAACCGAGCAGGCACTCCCCAGTGTGACTATTGCCGCACTTCCCGCAGGCTGGAGAGGTATACTCTAACTGAGTGCCCCTCTGATCCTTCGACCCTGAAGCCCTGCTCCTCTGATCAACACTGGGTCTGGATGGAACACTGGCTGATGATGGTTCCATGGCTAGTGACCTCTACTGAAACTGTGGACGGTAGCCACTTCCAGACCTCTTATGTGAAAACCCACGACTATCCATCTGAGCCCTCTTTTCCTCCCTCTCCCTCACATGAGCCGCCTCCATCTTCTGGGCATACAACACTATGCGAGTAAATTCCATATCCTGGTGGAGCAAGGCAGTCCTGCAGTTCTTGTCTAAATAACCGGCCACACCATGAACAAATCAGCTCACCCGCGCCCTCTGATCTATCACAAACTCTGGGGCGTATTTCAACAAACGAGTAAACTCAAGCGAATACTCTAGCACTGACATATTTCTTTGCTTGAGGTTAACAAACTAAGTTGCTTTTAACTCCCTCATTTCCCAATGGAAGAATCGGTCAAGAAAATCCATATGAAACTCATACCAGCTGATAAGGCCCGCTCCCGCTTCCCTGCTGTCCTTCCATTGCTTGTACCAAATATGAGCGAACTCCTTTAGGTGATAAGAGGCCAAGTCCACACACTCCCCATTTGTCACTCTCATAACCTGAGTGACCTTCATGATCCCCTCAATGAACTCGTGTGGATCCTCATCCACTTTCGACCCCGTGAACTAAGGAGGGTTCATCCTCAAGAAGTCTCTAATCCGAGTCACTGCCGCATTGCAATTCTGTGGAACCTGTGCAACATCCTGTTGGTTGACCTGAGCGGTCAAGGCCTGCACCAACATCTGAATCGCCGCCTGAAACTCGGTGTGGGCAGCTGGCTCTGGTGCCTGGGGCTCCGGAATAGGTGGGGCTTGTTGATGCTCATGATCATTGCCATCTTCGTGGCCTTCATCATTTCCATTCCTCCTTCCGTTCATTCTTCTAGGAGCCATAATTCTACAACCGAAAATCACATGAATTACAAAGATGGAAAGACTTTTCATAGCACGACATAGAAAATGAAAGAAGGGAACATTTCCTAAACATTTAGTAGCCTCTTCTTCATAGGTGTGGCGCGCTTCACGCCCATGAAAAAGACTCTACCTAACGCGGCTTTCAGACGCCCTAGGACACTTCAAACCTATGGCTCTGATACCAAGTTTGTCACGACCCGAACGTATACCCGAATCGTAGACACGGGACAAGGGACCCGATGGACCCCAAGTCGACCCATGGCTCATGCATACAACTCATCTCATTTAATTAAGCAGAACGATAATCATAAAAGTATAGTGGAAACATACTCATAACATAGCATCAAGAAATACCGAACGTTTATACAGCTGAATACTACATATTTGTCTGAAAGCCTCTAAAACATGAGATAGGTTGATGGGACAACATCCCCAACTATCCTGACCAATGCGGAATCATAAACAACATGAAAGTCTATAAAACAGCCCTCGGAATATGAGGAATCACCAATGAGCTGAAAGCGTAAGCTGAGACGGCCTAAGGGTGAAGATGAGACTAAGATACGGACCGTGTATCATTAAACTATACAACAAAGAAAGTATGCGGTTAGTACGTGGCATGTACTGAGTATGCAAGGTAAGTAAAACTATCATTTTAAAAACAATAAAGTAAAACTCATAAATAGACAGAGGAGAAGGACATCATGCTTTCGTCAAAATCATCATAATGATCATAAGGCTCAAGGCTTTCAAATCATTCATAATTGTTAATTATCATAATCATAAGAAAACTTTGTCAAAAAATAACTTGATCCAATAACATAGACATAGTGATGCATAAGACATATGGAGCAATGGGAGAACTCTTCATAACTGACACCATCATGGTAGAGCCTTTCATGATGCCCCACTGTCTCGCTCAAGTGGGTAGAGCCGACCCTGGCTTTTCAAGCGAGGGTCGTGCATAGGGCATGATATCACATTTGAGGGGATCATTATCATAACATCATAACATTACAACCCACGGTGGCACGTGGTTATAATACACCGGCGTAGTTCTTTGAATGCCGGGCTACTAGATGTTAGACACTGCTTCCAACAACATGCATATAGGCTCATACATAAATCATTAACATCAGGCATAAAATTCATTGGCTAAGATATAACATTGATCATCATGGATCCCCTTTAAAACATGCTTAGCCAAGAATCAAGGCCCTTTTTATCCACCAACATCGTAAATCGATAAATCATGAAATTCGTTTCGTAATTGATAAATCATTTCTCATCATGTGGGCATTGCCAATACTTCATCATACTCAATTTCTTCAAAAATATGCCCATAAACATGGGTAACTTGGATTCATGCTTTTCCATGATCAATAAACTCAAAATAATGAATATTCATCATAAATCATAACTTCCATGAACTTCCATGAACTTCGATAAATGGACAATTTAGATTTTAAAAAGATTGAAACATGAATTTAAGGGAATAATAATAAAACCTGCCCATCATGCATATTTCCATGAATAAAACTCAATTAAAACCTACCCATAAATAGAAATCACATTGACATGCTTTGGGTAAAAACCCATGGAATTTGAATAAGAGAATTCATGACTTCAATCGAAATTGGGCATGGGTGGGGAAGAATTCCACCCATTTTAGAACCCTACATACCTGGGAATAGATGGACTTGAGGTTTCTTGAACACCCACCAAGAAATTTGAAGAATATTTGGGGAAGAAGGCCTCGAATCTTCCAAAAACCTCTCTAAAATCTTTGCATGAGAATGAGCATGCAATGGGGACTTAACTCCTCTTATCACACTCAACAATTATCCAAAACGACGCCTTAGGGACTTAGGAAGTTACGAAAACACCCTCATTAAAATGCAGAAAATTTCTGGCCGCCAGTCCTCACGAAGGACCTAACGGGTCGTTTCCACAGGGCATGACTCGTTGCCTCGATCCGTAGAGTCCACTGCCCAAAACTCCTAGGGAACCTCACAGGAGAATTCACGAGTATTGAGGTCAGACCATGACTAGTGGTCACCTTCCGTGGCCTACACTGCCCATCCCCATCTTTCCAAACCTCCAGGGTTGACCACGGTGACCTCACGAGTCGTGATGCCTGACCACGACTCGTGGTCAGGCCCGTGGCCTCCTCACTCAAACTTTGCCAAACCAAGCTGACCACAAGTCACTTCACGACTCGTGGTCACTCCTAACAACTCACCTCACGAGTCGTTCTGTAACCTGGTGCGAATTTTTAGTTTTTCTCCATTTTCACTTTCGGGTCTGATCCTTGGATTCCTGGGTTATAAAAATATCTCCCCCTTGGGAACACTCATCCTTTAATATTAGAAACATGCATAAAACTCATAAACAAGCTATCACCATATACAATTACTAGTTATTTAAGTTGAAAACATCCGAAATGACTAACTGCGAATGGAACTACATAGATAAATTGAATTCAGACATCACATACGTTTACCATATCTTAAAAAAAAACTTGTACACATGAACTAAACGGAAGAAGCTGATTAAAGGTTTAGGGAAAAATTGATACCTCAAACTGAAACTGAGCCGGTAGGGAACAAATGAGGGTATTTAGCTATCATATCCCATTCGGCTTCCCACCTAGCTCCCTCAACATGCTTATTCCTCCATAATACTTTAACTGAAGCTACTTCTTTGTTTCTTAGCTTACGTACTTGACGATCTAAGATTTCCACTGGAATTTCTTCATTACTGAGGCTGTCATTCACTCCAATGCTGTCTACCGGAACTACCAAGGCTGGATCACCCAACCATTTCTTCAAAAGTGACACATGAAAGATGGGATGTACCGAAGATATCTCCGGAGGCAATTTCAACTCATATGCCACCTTGCCAACTCTTCTCACAACCTGGTAGGGGCCAATATAGCGGGGATTGAGTTTACCCTTCCTTCCGAACCGCATGACTCCCTTCATGGGAGATACCTTTAGAAATGCCCAGTCATCCACATCAAACTCCAAATCTCTTCTCCTCACATCAGCATACAATTTCTGATGACTCTGAGCGATTTTCAATCAGTCCCTTATCAACTGAACCTTCACCATTGTCTCATGAACCGAATCTGGGCCTATCATGGCTGCCTCACCATCCTTAAACCATCCGATGGGAGATCTACACCTCTGCCCGTAAAGAGCCTCGCACGGTGCCATCTGGATACTAGAGTGGTAATTGTTATTATAAGCAAACTCGATCAAGGGAAAATGATTATCCCAACTACCTTTGAAATCCATAACACATGCCCTCAACATATCCTCAAGGGTCTTAATGGTTCATTCTTCTTGGCCGTCCGTTTGCGGATGGAAGGTTGTACTGAGCTTAACTTGCGTCCCTAGTCCTTTTTGAAAAGAACGCCAGAATTGAGAAGTAAACTAAGTACCTCGGTCTGAGATAGTAGATAATGGCACTCCATGATGTCAAACTAACTCCCGAATATACAACTTAGAATAATCCTCCGCTGAATCTGTGGTCTTGACTGTAGGAAGTGTGTCGTCTTAGTTAGCCTATCCACCACCACCCAAATGGAGTCATAGCATCGGCGAGTATGAGGTAGGCCTGTAACAAAGTCCATATTAATCTCTTCCCACTTCCAAGTAGGGATGCTGATATCCTGAAGCACGCCTCCCGGCCTTTGATGTTCGACTTTCACTTGCTGGCAGTTTGGGCATTTTGCTACCCACTCCGCAATATCTTTCTTAATACCATCCCACCAATAGATTTCTCAAAAATACCGATACATTTTTGTGGATCCTGGATTAATAGAATATCTGGTACCATGTGCCTCATGTAATATCCGAACTCTCAAATTATCAACATCCGGAACACATAGTCGACCCTGGTATCGTAGAACACCATCTCCCCCTTAGGACAAGACCTACACCTTTTGACTCAGCACCACCTCCTTCAGTTTCCTCAATATTGGATCCTCATCTTGCATGGATTTAACGTCAACCACCAAGGACAATTTTGACCCGTTATGTACAAAAACACCGCCATCGATCGAATCGATCAACCTAACTCCCAGCCTTGCGAGTCGGTGGACATCCCTCACCAACTCCTTCTTTCCCTCATCCACGTGGGACACTCTTTCCATGGAGATTCTACTAAGAGCATCCGCAACCACATTAGCTTTTCCCAGGTGGTAAAGGACACTCATGTCATAGTCCTTAAGTAACTCCAACCACCTCCTTTGATGAAGATTTAGGTCTTTCTGTGTGAACACCTATTGCAAGCTCTTTTGATCCGTAATAAATCCACGTGGACCCCATACAAGTAATGCCACCATATCTTCAATGCAAACACCACCGCAGCCAACTCAAGATCATAGGTCGGGTAATTCTTTTCATGTACCTTTAGTTGTCTCGAGGCATATGCTATTACCATCCCCCGCTGCATCAACACACATCCCAGTTCGACTCTCGAAGCATCACAATAGACAACAAAGCCATCGGTACCCTCGGGTAATGTCAACACTGGTGCTGAAGTGAGTCGGGTCTTTAACTCTTGGAAGCTTTTCTCACAAGCATCCGATCATTGGAATTTTACCTTTTTCTGAGTCAACTTGGTCAAAGGTACCGCAATAGATGAGAAACCCTCCATAAACCTTCTATAATAACCTGCTAGGCCCAAGAAACTCCAGATTTCTGAAGGAATCAATGGTCTGGGCCAATTCTTCACCGCCTCTACCTTTTGGGAATCTACCCTTATGCCTTCGCTTGATACCACATGACCCAGAAATGCTACCGAGTTTAGCCAAAATTCACACTTGCTAAACTTTGCATATAGCTGACAATCCTTGAGGGTTTGCAGCACTATTCTCAAATGAGTGGCATGCTCCTCCTCGCTCCGGGAGTATATAAGAATGTCTTCGATGAACACGATCACGAACATATCCAAATATTGTTTGAACACCCTGTTCATCAGGTCCATAAAAGCTGCAGGAGCATTGGTTATCCCAAAAGACATAACAACAAATTCGTAGTGACCATAACGAGTCCTGAAAGCGGTCTTCGGGATGTCACTCTCTCGAACTCTGAGCTGATGATACCCGGACCTGAGGGCAATCTTGAAAAAGCACTTGGCTCCCTAAAGCTAATCAAACAAATCATCGATCCTGGGTAAGGGGTACCTGTTCTTGACGGTAACCTTGTTCAACTGTCGGTAGTCAATGCTCATGCGAAGGGAACCATCCTTCTTTCGAACAAATAGAATTGGTGCACCCCGTGGAGACTGGCTCGGTCTAATGATGCCCTTGTCCAACAGATCTTTTAACTGATCCTTCAATTCCTTTGGCTCGATTGGGGCCATCCTTTAAGGAGGGATAGAAATAGGTTGCGTATCTGGAAATAGATCAATACCGAAATCAATTTCCCTTTTTGGAGGAACACCTGGCAAATCCTCGGGAAACACCTCCGGGTATTCGCACACCACCGGAACTAACTGAATAGTCGGAGTCTCGGACTCCACATCCTTAACCCTAACTAGGTGATACATGTAACCTTTAGAGATCATCTTCCTACCCTTAAGATACGAAATAAACCGGCTTGTTGGAACTGCCGAACTACCCTTCTACTCCACAACTGGCTCACCCGAAAAATGAAACTCCACGGTACGGGTCCTACAATTAATCGAGGCATAACATGCAAACAACCAATCCATACCAAGAATAACGTCAAAGTCAGTCATGGATAACTCTACTAAGTCTGCAAAGGTAACCTTATGCAACCTTAATGGGGCAACCTCTATACACCCGCCTAGCTACAACTGAATCACCGACTAGGGTAGAAACGGAGAATAGTTCTGACAGAATTTAAGGACTAACTCCAAAACTACTAGCAATGTAAGGAGTCACAAAAGACAATGTAGCTCCCGGGTCTAGCAAGGAATAAACATCAATATGAAAGACACGTAACATACCATTGACCACATCTGGCGAAGTCTCCTGCTCCTGACGCGAGGCAGGGGCATAGAATCGGTTTTGGCGCTTACCGCCTCCCCCACTAGTAGATGCTCCCTGTGGTGCTGAACGGGCTGGAGCTGCTACTGTCCTGGTGGTCTGTGCAAGACCCCTATCATTGCCTTGTCTAGAATATGGGCACACTCAGTGCATGTCACCAGGTCAACCGCACCCAAAATAGACATCTGAATCGAGCAGGCACTCCCCGGTGTGACTCTTGCCGCACTTCTCATGGGCTGGAGAGGTATACTCAACTGAGTGCCCCTCTAATCCCTCGACCCTAAAGCCCTGCTCCTCTGATCACCCCTGGGTCTGGATGGAACACTAGTTGATGATGGTGCCGGGGCTAGTGACCTCTGCTGAAACTGTGGACGGTAGCCACTTCCAGACCTCTTATGTGAAAACCCACGACTATTCGTCTAAGCCCTCTTTTTCTCCCTTTCCCTTGCATGAGCCGCCTCCATCTGCTGGGCGTATAACACATTGCGAAAAAAGTCCATATCCTAGTGGAGCATGGCAGTCCTGCAGTCCTTGTCTAAATAACCGGCCACACCATGAATAAATCAGCTCACCCGCGCCCTCTGATCCATCACCAACTCTAGGCGTATTTGGACAAACGAGTGAACTCAAGAGAATACTCCGGCACTGACATCTTTCTTTTCTTGAGGTTAACAAACTCAGTTGCTTTCAACTCCCTCATTTCCCAATGGAAGAATCGGTCAAGAAAAGCTATATGAAACTCATCCCAACTAATAGGGCCCGCTCCCGCTGCCCTGTTGTCCTTGCATGGCTTGTACCAAATATGAGCGACCTCCGTTAGCTGATAAGAAGCCAAGTCCACACACTCCCCTTTTGTAACTCCCATAACTTAAGTGACCTTCAGGATCCCCTCAATGAACTCATGTGGATCCTCATCCTCCTTCGACCCCGTGAACTCAGGAGGGTTCATCCTCAAGAAGTCTCTAATCCGAGCCGCCGCCGCATTGCCATTCTGTGGAACCTGCGCAACAACCTGTTGGTTGACCTGAGCGATCAAGGCCTATGCCAAAATCTAAATCACCGCCCGAAACTCGGCGTGGGCAGCTGGCTCTAGTGCTTGGGGCTCTGGAACAGGTGGGGCTTGTTGATGCCCATGATCATTACCATCTTCGTGGCCTTCAAAATTTCCATTCCTCCTTCCGTTCATTCTTCTAGGAGCCATAATTCTGCAACCGCGAATTGCACAAATTAGAAAGATGGAAAGGCTTTTCATCGCACGACATAGAACATGAAAGAAGGGAACATTTCCTAAACGTTTAGTAGCCTCTTCTTCATAGGTGTGGCGCACTTCACACCCATGAAAAAGACTCTACCTAACGCAGCTTTCAGATGCCCTAGGACACTTCAAACCTATGACTCTGATACCAAGTTTGTCACGACCCAAACGTACACCCGGATCGTAGACATGGGACAAGGGAACCCAAGTCGACCCATGGCTCATGCATACAACTCATCTCATTTAATTAAGTGGAACGATAATCATAAAGGTATAGAGGAAACATACTCATAACATAGCATCAATAAATACCAAACATTTACACAGCTGAATACTACATATTTGTTTGAAAGCCTCTAAAACATGAGATAGGTTGATGGGACAACATCCCCAACTATCCCAACCAATGCGGAAATATAAACAACATGAAAGTCTGTAAAATAGCCCTCGAAATATGAGGATTCACCAACAAGCTGAAAGTGTAAGCTGAGACAGCCTAAGGGTGAGTATGAGCCTGAGATCCGGACCCTGTATCATTAAACGATACAACATAGAAAGTATGCGGTCAGTACGTGGAATGTACTGAGTATGCAAGGTAAGTAAAATGGTCATTTTAAAGAGAATAAAGTAAAACTCATAAATAGACAGAGGAGAAGGACATCATGCTTTTGTCAAAATCTCCATAACGATCATAAGGCTCAAGGCTTTCAAATCATTCATAATTGTCCATTATCATAATCGTAAGAAAACTTTGTCAAAACATAACTTGATCCAATAACATAGACATAGCGATGCATAAGACATGTGGAACAATGGGAGTGACACCATCATGGTAGATCCTTTCATGATGCCCCACTCTCTTGCTCAAGTGGGCAGAGTCGACCCTGGCTTTCCAAGCGAGGATCGTGCATAGAGCGTGATATCACACTTGAGGAGATCATTATAATAACATCATAACTTTACAACCCACGGTGACACGTGGTTATGAGAGACCGGCATAGTCCTTTGAATGCCGAGTTGCTCGGTGCTAGACACGGCTTCCAAAAATATGCATATAAGCTCATACCTAAATAATTAACATCATGCATAAATTTCATTGGCGAAGATATAACATTGATCATGATGGATCTCCTTTAAAACATGCTTAGACAAGAATCAAGGCCCTTTTTATCCGCCAACATCGTAAATCGATAAATCATGAAATTCGTTTCGTAATTAATAAATCATTCTTCATCATGTGCGCATTGCCAATACTTCATCATACTCAATTTCTTCAAAAATATGCCCATAAACATGGGTAACTTGGATTCATGCATTTTCATGATCAATAAACTCAAAATAATGAATATTCATCATAAATCATAACTTCCATGAACTTTCATAAATGGGCAATTTAGATTTTAAAAAGATTGAAACATGAATTAAAGGGAATAATAATAAAACCTGCCCATCATGCATATTTCCATGAATAAAACTCAATTAAAACATACCCATAAAGAGAAATAACATTGACATGCTTTGGGTAAAACCCCATGAAATTTGAATAAGAGAATTCATGACTTCAATCGAAATTGGGCTTGGGTGGGGAAGAATTCCACCCATTTTAGAACCCTACATACCTGGGAATAGATGGACTTGAGGTTTCTTGATCACCCACCAAGAAATTTGATGAAAATTTGGGGAAGAAGGCCTTGAATCTTCCAAAACCTCTCTAAAGTCTTCGCATGAGAATGAGCATGCAATGGGGACTTAACTCCTCTTATCACACTCAGCAATTATCCAAAACGACGTAGTTTAGGCCTTAGGGACTTAGGAAGTTATGAAAACACCCTCATTAAAATGCAGGAAATTTCTGGTCGCCAGTCCTCACGAGGGACCTAACGGGTCGTTGCCACAGGGCATGAATCGTTGCCTCGATCCATTGAGTCCACTGTCCAAAACTCCTAGGGAACCCCACGGGAGATTTCACGTGTCGTGAGGTCAGGCCACGACTTGTGGTCACCTTCCGTGGCCTACACTGCCCATCCCCATCTTGCCAAACCTCCAGGCTTGACCACGGGTGACCTCACGGGTCGTGATGTCTGACAACGACTCGTGGTCAGGCCCGTGGCCTCCTCACTCAAACTTTGCCAAACCAAGCTGACTACGAGTCACTTCACGACTCGTGGTCACTCCTAACGACTTTCCTCACGAGTCATTTTGTGACCTGGTGCGAATTTTTAATTTTTCTCCATTTTCACTTTCGGGTCTGATCCTTGGGTTCCCGGGGTATAACATTTGTACTTACCAGGCTTATGGGGGCCAGGTAGATTTTATATGTTTACCTATATTGAGTTCTCCTTTTGCGGTATCTGGTATATCTGTTGATCTCTAATCTATGTCTTTCAGTTGTTTCTGTCTTTCATGCTCGATACACTATTGTACTGACGCCCTAGTCGGGGCATTGTATTCATGCCTACAAGTGATGGTGGGCTGTTAGATTGAGTTCTTGGGTGCTGAGTGGACTTCCAGCTGAAATGGTGCGCTCCAGGTCTTTCGGAGTCACCAGATGTTTGAGTTAAGGGTAGTTCGGGGCTCTGTCCCAATCATTTGATTACTAATGTATTCATAAAGGCTCATAAACATTGTTGTAGTTTTAGTATTTTATTATAGGCCAGGCGGTCCATGTTGTATAGTTGTTTTCCATTCCATGGCCTTGCGACATATGGTACTTATATTTTTGGTTAGTCAGGTGAGCCAGCTTCCGATTTAGTCTATCATCTTATTCTGATTTTATAGTTGTTATGTTGTCGAACCTCATCGGTTCTGGCCTTTGTTTTATTTTTTGGCATCGTGTATGCTCATATCAGGGGTGGCACTAGGTTCTAGTCACGTCTCCCTGGGTTTGGGGTGTGACAGACTTGGTATCAGAGCAATTCATCCTAGGGAATCTATGAGCCGTGTCTAGTAGAGTCTTGTTTATGTGTGCATTACGCAGTGTACTTATAAACAGGAGGCTACAGGTCATTTTGGATTGTTAACCTTCTTTCTGGATTGAAATCATGTGAGAAGTCAAATGTCATAGGAGTCGGGTCCAAACTCACATTTTATGACTCTTGCAGGGATGCTTGTAACTTGATGAATTATAGCCGACCAGTGGCTAGACATGGTAGCAGGTAAATTTTGATTATGGTTATAATTATGTCGTGCCTCAGCATGGTGCGAGATTTTGTTGTTTGGAGTTGTTTGTGGTAGGCTTTTTATGTGAGGCTATGTCATACAGTGTCAGCCCTTGAGTTGGAGTCATGCGTGTCATCCAACATTCGAGGATGAATGTTTTTAAGGGGGGGAGGATGTAACACCCCGGATAATTTGAGCAATAAAATTATGCTTTTGAGATGGACTAATAGTACATAATAGGCTAAGAATGAAGTGTTATGACTTATTTGAGTCACTCTGTGATCGTATTTAAGATTGGACATCGATCAAGTTGTAGAACAAAATTCAAAAAAAGTTATCATAAAATTTTCTTCTTGAGATTCCTTGAAATTTAGGTAAAATTTGTCAAAGCTTTTATCCCAATATATAAGTATTTAGGGGGTGTTCCACCTATCAAATTAAATATCTATGAGTATAGTTTTCATTGCATCAAACCGTTTGTCAATCCGACTTCTAAATAGAGAGATATTCGCATTTTCGCGAGACCGTGCAAGCAGGCACGTCACAAAGGTCAAAGGCAGTGGAGGACTATTTAAGTCCATTTGGTTGGTTATTTCACTTCCAATTCTGGTTTCCTTAAATTTCCTTGACCAGAACTCTCCCTAGAGGTGTTCTAAGGTGTTCTTGATGGTTTTGGGGCTAGAAGCCATGGGTCAACATGATTTTGGTGTCGGAAAGTCGGGAATCGCGTGTAGTCCATCGTTTGGTGTCTTTTCCGGACTGTTGGTGGCTGTTTCATGGTGAAACTTTTGGTAAGCCTTCTTCCTTTTGTTCTCCTTAGTGTTTAAGGTTGTTTATAGGTGTGTTCACCTCAGTAGGTTGTTGTCTCAGAGTTTCTACCGTCGAATTCCTATGAATCTTGTCGTGTAAGCTTCGGTTTTCTTGTTGTTATTGAGTTGTATTGGCTGCATTTTGGCAGAATATTGGACTGCCTTTAGTTAGTAGGGTCATGGCATTGAAGGCTCAAGTTCTTCTAGGTTTGAAGCTAAGGTATGTTAGGCTTGTCCCTACCTTTGTCGACATGAATTCTGTAGTCGTTGTCGTTCGTGTTGACGTGTGTTGGCTGTTTTGTAGAGGCTTGTGTTATGTTATTATTGAACTCTTGTTCTATTGTTTATATTGTGATAAAGGTGTGTATAAGGTTCTGGTTTGGTTGGTGGATCAGACTTGAGCGTGGAGAATCATAGACATAGAAAATTATTAGGCTCGTGTCGAGAGGCCGTATGTGAGGCGTGTGGTTCTTGTAGCAAGTTGTGGGTTGTTTGAGTGAATAAGACTAGGTGATTATATTGACAAGTGAATGAGGGTTTAGAGTGGTTATGGTCGATGGTTGCGACGAGCTGTTTTTATATTTGATTCGGCGGTCATGTCGGCCGTGTCAATGGCACGTGATGACCGTGTGACACTTGGGGCTTTGGTCGTGTCTCTTGATGTTAGTGGTGAATACAGTGGCTTGGGGGCTATTTGATCATGTATTATTATTGTTGTTGATTGTGTGTATGCTATGTTTGAGGCCTTGTGACTTGTGGATACTCAATGCATGAGAGTGTTTCCGGCTGAAGGGTTGAGCCCAAGGAGTGATATGACTTACGGGGTTGAGGATGATGTCCTCTGTAGTATCGAGTTGAGACATGATTCGAGAGTGGTCCCGACATGTCTAAGCCTTCCTAGAATTGCGATTTTGTTCTTCCAGATGGATTGAACTCCGGTAACTGTGTGCAGCCGAGAAAGAGTCCAACAGTGCTTGATTCATGATATTCACTGAGTGGTGTTTACTTTTGATATGCTTGGCATTATATTGTAATTGTTGCTCGTGTTATATGTTATCTCATAGCAGTGGATGCTAGATGTTGGTGGGTGTTGGGCAGGTCGTTGAAGAATTATAGAGGGGTGATGACAAGTGGTATGTTGGCTAGGTGTGTTGTGTTATTGTCCTCTTTTGGACTGTCGGGCTTGGGGCCCAGGTAGGTTTGTTTGTATGTTTGTTTGTACTTACCGGGCTTATGGGGGCGAGGTAGGTTCTATGTGTTTACCTATGTTGAGTTCTCCTTCTATGTGCTCCCGGATTTATCTGTTGATCTCTAATCATATGTCTTCAGTTGTTTACGCCTTTCATGCTGGAATTTAACTGTTATGCGGCATTACACAGTCGAATGTTTGTATTCATGCTGCGGGTGATGGTGGGAGTACATTAGATCGAGTTCTTGGGTCTTTGAGTGGAGTTCCAGCTAAGTTGGTGTGCTCCAGTCTTCCCGGATGCGGATGTTTGAGTTAAGGGTAGTTCGGGGCCTGTCCCAATCATTTTGATTACTAATATATTCATGAAAATTTCCTTAGACATTGTTGTGGTTTAGTATGTTGTTATGGGCCCGGTGGGTCATGTTGTATAGTTGTTTTCATTTCATGGCCTTGACGGCATATGGTATTTATTTTTGGTTGGTCAAGTGAGTCGGTTTATTATGAGTACATCGTCTTATTTTGATTTATAGTTGTTGTGTTGTCGAACCTCGAGTTCGGCCTTTATTTTATTTTTAGGCATGTGTATGCTCATATCAAGGGTGGCATTAGGTGCCGATCGTATACTACCGGATTTGGGGTGTGACAAATGTTTATAAACTATTTTGAACATTAAAGACATCTTTGATCCTTTTAGTTTTAAGTTATGTATCTCATTAGTACAAAAATTTGTTTACACCATCGTAAGTCATAGAAAATATTTACATATAAATTTTATTAAAATATAAAATTTGTTATATTAAAAATAAAATAAGTTACCTATTAAAATACATAAAAGTAATTTAATATTATAAAGATTTCTTAAACTAACAACATGTATAATTTATAATATATTTTCTCATATTATATAAGAGGGAGTTAAGTACTTATCGAGGCATCTCCGGAATCCAACATATGCGCGTTGGTGGGGGCAATTTGATAATTTTAAAATATTTTAATTTTTTAAAAAAATACATTTTATGTGGGTGTGTGGATCGAGACAATCTAGTAATTTCACATATTTAAATACATAGTAATTTTTAAACTTGTGGAGTCAGTACTTATTTTTTTATGCGTTTATTCATGTGAGATCTTAATGTTTATAGATAAGCTATTTTTAATTTATGATCATGATATATAATAAATAATATAAATTATTTATATTAGGTCGAACATTGCCGAAATATCCTGACTAGTTTATGTATTGACAAGAGCCCACAGTTTGCTGCTCGAAGTTAAAGTAGTTAGAATAAGTTTTATAATAGGGGGAGTAAGAGAACGTACCAATCCGAGATAGATGAATGTTGAAGGATGTAACTTTCCATAGAGTTTTTAAATATTGGGAAAGAGTCAAAATTATTTTAAATTATGTGAAATTTAATAAAAATATCTTTTCATTAATAGTTTAATTTAAAAATATTTATGTTTTTAATATTTTGATATGAAAATATCTCTTTTGTTAATAGTTTGATTCAAAAATATCTCTATTATTACTTTTTGGGATAAATGTCCTTTTTTTAATAGCATTATTATTTTTTAAACACGTTATTAAATAAAATATTATTTTAAAGTATCTTTTTAATTTCTTTTCTTTAAAGTTTTTTTAGCTAATATAAAAGTAAGAGGTAATCTTCTTCTTTTTAATTTCGTTTTTATCAATTAAAATAGAATAATCATGTATATTTTTAAAATCAATATTATAGGTCATATATTTATAAATCATATTAATCTTATCATTAATTTTTATTTAAATAATAATTAAAAAAATCTAATAAAATAAAAAAAATATTTTATTTTTTTTGTTTTTTTAATTCAAATTTTAACTACTTTCCTTTTAATCTTGTTTCTGTTGATTTTGTTATATATTTGTTAAAATGAAATAAAAATATCAACAATATCTATCAGGTGATATTTTAAAGATATTTTTTATTTTTTTTATTTTTTTTATTTTTTTTATTTTTTTTATGTTTTATATTATAATTTTAATATCTTAAAATAAAAAAAAAAAACGATTAAAAAAAATAAAATATTTTTTCTTCATTAATTCAATTTTTTCATATTTTATTATATTTTTAAATTGTTATCTAAATAAAAATTAATGATGAATATTTTGATTTTATATATTTGAAAAGTTAATAATGGATTACAATATTTATTAGAAAAAGAGTGTGTTTTAAGGAAAAATATTTTATTATTGAAAAATGGCGTTTTTGATCCAAAGTATGAGTAGATGTATTTTGGACCAAACTACGCAACAACAAGGTATTTTTGTCTCAAAATATAATAGCGGAGGATATTTTTATTTAATTTCATAATTTAAAATTTAATTAAACTTAAATTTGAAATGTTAAATATTAAAAAAAAATACCTTTTCTAAATTCAACCAGATTTTGGTACACATCAGCTTCGGTTTGAAATTTTCTTTCGAAGTGAATTCACTAAACGATCAAAAAGTTAAAGCGATAAAAGTTCAAACAAAGTTTTGTTTCCTTTGGAATTCCACTTATAAAAGACCCAAACTAAAAGACCCAAAAAGACTATGAAAACTTACATAATTATTCCATGAGGGCAAAATATTTACATGACCCTATTTTTTTAATTTTATATCCTTTAATTATTTACAGAAAATATTTTATCTTGCAATTCTTCATAATATTATCATAGTATATTCATATACTTTCATGGTATCACCGAGGATGAACAATTTTTCAAGAATATACTCTTTAATCATGCATGATATCATCACAGTATATCCAGATACTGTCATGGTATACTTCATGATACCATCACTGTATATTCATATACTGCCATAATATCTTATGGGCAAAAAACATTCATACTCATATTGAGACGAATTATAATTATTTTATGCCAACTAGATATTACGAATAATTAATATTAAATAGATTCATTTCGATGTAATTAGTTTTCCCAAAAGACTATACAATTTGCATGACTCTCTGTGCAATATATGCATTGATTAAGCTTGAGGCCTCTGACCAGCCAAATTTAAGTATCAAAGTTAGTAAGTTTAATATATAACTTGAATTAAAAGTAATAGATGAAATTAAATTTACAAAACCGCCCCTAACTAGATCCGCTTCTCCGCCCTATAACTTCAAAAACATTGAAGGTAGAAGAAGGAAAAATAGAAAGGGGATTTGTTCAAAATTACCCAAGCAGAATAATATAGTTACTCGCTTGCATCCATTTACAAATTATATTACAAGAATTATATACATTATATATCATTAATAACAAGAATAGTTAAATGGGTTTTAAATATATTGGGGCTTTTAACCAAAAATAATTACAATCACTAGCCAATAAACAAAAGAAGACCACTAATTATGTACAAAATATGCCTATGATGTATATTATACATTATATACATAAAATACATATTTATCGACTATTATTTTGTTGAACGGTTATACCATATAAATGTTTCTAATTAGATTACATTGTTGTATTTGTATAGCTTAAATAATATATGTAAAATATTTTAGATATAGGTTTTTCCTAAGTAGATACAGAGTGCATTATTTTGTATTTTTAAAACTAAAAACTTTGATATAATTTTTTTAGCAGCCAGAGCACACAACGTAAATGTTTCAATTCATTTGTGGGATGCTTTTTGATTGTCCTAGCTAGCATTATTAATATTATGTATGAGAAGTGGCTAGCTAGCTTCTTTTTTAAAAAATCCCCAAAGTGGTTTCTTCTTCTTCTTTAGATTAGTTTAATTTAAAAGCTCATATTTCTTTTTAACTTGTGAAAGAAAAATAGCCACATCTTCTGAAAGCCAACAGGTCCATTATATTAAATGGGAAGAGACTGATATTTTGAAGTTGAGTGCTAAAAAAGAACATACATATATTGTATGTTAGGTTATATTTGGTTCACTTTTTCTACTTTCGTTATCCAATTAGAACTGTTGTTAGAAACCACTTTTAAAGTAGACACAAATATACAAATGGTCACCCACTAAATTAAAGTATATATGATTTTGGACATATTGGTGTATGATTAATTGTTACATGCCCACTATATATTAAAAGTTGTCCGTCAATTATTATTTTTTTTTTTAAATGTGATGCACATCGTATATATTAACTCAGAATGCATGATCAAAAGTCAATTCAATTATGTTAAAAGGGATACATCACATCATTTGGTGCCGGTTGATGAATAATCTTGAAATCTTGTTTTTAGATTTATTTGGTTGCATTGCACATTACTCCCTCCGATCCGCTCAAAACATTTACTATTATAAAAAATTAAAATATAATTAATTACCTTTTTTGTAAATTTTTTTTTTACCTTTACATTAGAAG